>BCLG01000512.1:129983-187289 GCA_001602295.1 Zoysia matrella
TTATAATGATCAGTATTATTATTTGTGTTAATACTAATATTTTATGTATTATTATATTTATGATTATTACTAATATTTCTCGATATTAATAATATCACTGCTATTATCATTATTAAATTTCTAATTATCATTAATTATTATTACTATTATCAAGGAAAATATATTATCAATAATTATTATTACTATTATAAAGTAAAATAAATTATTATCGTGATTATTATCATTAATAGGGGTAAATCTGTAATTAAAATTAACTTGTGAGAACCTTTCTACAATTTCCAGAATTAATTTAATATTAATAATTAATTATGGAAAAGTACAGGGGCTAAAATGTAAATTGTAATAGATAATCTTGGACTCCACAAGTAGAAGAATAAGGTAACATGTCAGGGACTATTTTGTGACTTAAACAAATTTTAGTGGATTTTTTTGTAAAATTTAATTGTTATTAAAATATTTATTATAATTATTATTTGGGTTAATAATATTATTTTTGAATTCATTAATTATTATTATTATTGTTAACATTATTAGGTCTATTAAAACTAATTTTAATAGATTAGTCCAAAATTAGTTAATCCTATTTTACTAATTTATTTTAATTAAAATACATGATGATGTCATCATGACATCAAGCCGATGTAGTAAATATTTTTTATTTATTGTTTTCTTTGTACTGGGATATCTTGGATTAATCTGGGCTTTTCGTTTCAATTTGGATAATTTGGATTTAATATTAATAAAAAAGGGAATGGATCTAATCTGAGCCGTTCGTGGAAATCCAACGGCCCACGGGGCGCGCATCGAGCGATCCGCGGCCTGCTGCCAGCAGCAACAGCGCCATGGCCAACCCCCACCGGGGATGCCCGGGGTGGGGCTCCAGCGGTCAATCCTTAGGTGTGAATGTGATCATAGCTAAACCAGGTTATTAAACAGGTTTTAGTGTGAATGGTGGTCTCCAACTACCTAGTACTTGAGCCACCATCTTTGACCTAGAATTTAAAGTTTTGAATGGAAGCTTATGGAATACACCAGGGTGTTACCCCCCAGTGCATGGTGGCTCTATATAAGCAGGAGACTCACCCCAATCGGGGGTTAAGAGAAGAAATTCGCCACTCTAGCTCTTGCCTAAGAAAAGCCCAATTGATCAAGCAACCATAGCACTGGGAACGGTTTTCTACCCATCCAAACAGCAAGAAGAAGCACAGCAGCATCAACACCTGGGAAGATGGAAGCTCAAGATCAAGGTATGGCCCCCTAAATTCCCCTCTAGGTGGTTCAGTTACTTACGCACAACGATCCTGCATGTCTAACAATGGCATCTGAGCCAATCTGCATAAGACTGAACCCCATGATGTTCAATTATCATCATAGCTTCCTTTCAAACTAAAAACCCTAAGGATTACACCCCAAATCCGTGCCCAATTAAAGAGCTAGGGCTTTCTAATGTGTGATTGCTCACTGTCAAGCAAAACCCCTAAGTGTAACCCTAAAATTAGTGAGCAATCGATGCTTTATGGTCTCGGGCACGGCTTCAATTGGAAGGATTTAATGCAATTGAAGCAATCCACAAGCAATCCCGAAGAACCATAACCCTAGCCATAGTGCTTTTTCCCCCAAATATGAGAACCCTAACCCAAAGATCAAACTAAGGTGGCGGGACGTATCTTTGCTGGAGTTGTGGACACCGTCGAAGAGCTATTGCTTGCCGTCGGCTTCCCTTCTTCGGGTTGTCGCCCACCGCACACGCCCTGCGTGGCGCACGGTGCGTGTCTCCGGTCGCCAGGGCTCCCTGGCGCCCGCGCCTTCGCCTTCGCCGAGCACCACCACCCCAGCGGAGGTTGGTGCTCCCCGCTGCCACTGTCGCTTCTCGCGCATGCGCTGGCACACCCTCCAGCAGGCCCGCACCGTAGAGGCACCGGACGAGGCTGACCACTGGAGCCCCGCGCCGGCAACAGCCGCGCGCGAGCCTCGGCCGAGAGGCCGCACTGGCACCACCGCTGCCTCCTCTTTCGCGCACGCGTGAGTGGTACTGTCGCCATCACCACCGTTGCGTGGAGAGGAAGGAGCGAGAAAGAATGAGGTTAGGGCTCGTGAGGGTGCGCTGGTCACCGTTTTTGTTCCATGGCACATCGATTTTCGGCTGTTGGATCAACATCGAACTGACGCCGCTGGCCGGACACACGATGGGCCATGCAGGCCGCGCTCGTGGCACATTCTGAGGCTGGGCCCAGGTTGTTGGGCCTGGGGCCTAGGCGGTAGAGGCAGTGGCCGGTCGTGGGCCGAAAGTGCCCTGGGCCGCAATTCGTTGGCCGTGGCCCATCATGAACAGTGACCTCTTTTTTTGTGGAATTTTTAATGGGCCAAACAGTAATGGGCTTCTGGGCCAAAAATAAATTTCGAATTTTGGGCATTTTCAGAAAAATTTGGAATAATTTTAGGAATTTATTTTGGGCTCCAAATTGGAATAAAATTTGAATGAATTTTTGGACACCTTTGGGCTGAAATTTTTAGGAAGGTCAAAATTTGGATAGAATTTTAATAGTTCCCCCCTTTAAAGATAAATTAAGGGAAATTTGATGGAATTTGACAAAAATTTAGAGATAAAGACGAATTTGACAAAAATTTAGAGATAAAGTCAAATTTTGGACCAAATTTAGAGAATTTTATCCCTTTCCCTAATGCTAGCATTGGAATATTAGTGCAATTTTTCTCTAAGAAATCACTTAAATAATTTTTTCCCCTTATGAATGTTTAAATGACTTATCCTCTTAATTAGAATATGGAATTTTTCTAAGGATATTTTTTAATTAGGGAAATCAATGATTTTATGGGTATTAAATAATTCATGTTATGATATTATTTTAAGTATTTAATTTAAGAATGCTTTATTATTATTATTACTACATTTCTACTGCAATATTATGGTTTATAATTAAGTGTGGTATATATTTATCATTCTGGCCACAGCTAATTTTTTACTTGAATAGTAAAATAAGTTTCATGCACAAAATTAAGGGTGACTTGTATTTGTTATTCTGGCCACAGCTGATTAATAAATACTTGTTCGCAACCATTTTATTGTTCTTAATCCAATACTGGCCACAACTGTTTGGGATTTTGAATTAATAAAATAAGTTTTGTTGATGATGCTTCTAAAATGTCTATTTTTCCTTTATGTAGCATCTAATGCCTTTCGAATTAATGGGCTCATTAGTGGCCTCGAGCAATTGAATGGACTCAACTTTGTTTCGTGGAAAGAGAAATTGGAGATTACTCTGGCACTGCTGAATATTGATTATGCTCTCCATAATGATGCTCCTGAAGAACCCAATGAGGGTGATGAGAATTTTGATATTCTCAAGAAAGAATATGAACCGAAGAAAAGTCTATGGGAGCAATCTAATAGAAAATGTCTCATGATCATTAAGAGTCCCATTACTGAAAGCATTAGAGGAGAAATTCCTGAGGCTCAATCTGCCAGAGAATATCTGGCTAGGGTTGAGCATCAATTTAAAGGTTCCTCTAAAACTTATGCAACCTCACTCATCTAGAGGTTAATTGGAGAAAGTACACTCTTAATGGAAACTTGAGGGAGCATATTATGAAGAAGTGCAATATGGCTGCCAAATTAAAGACAATGGAAATGGACATTTCTGATGATTTTCTAGTCCATTTCATCATGGCATCTCTTCCCAAAGAGTTTGATCGATTTGTGATCAACTAAAGAAAAGTGGGGAATTGATGAGTTGATGCCAAGATGTGTGCAAGAAGAGAAAAGGCTTAAGGCTGCGGGAGTTGAGTACATTAATCAATTCATGCACTCCCAAAACAAGAAATATAAGAAGTTTGTGGATGAATATACAAAGCCTAAGTCTGTTCAATTCAAGCAAAAGGGCAGTTTTCTAAGCAATCTCAGCAGCCAAAGCCCAAAAAGGATCCAAATGAGGAAGGCAAAGATCAAATTGCATGCCATCATTGTGGAAAGCCGGGGCATATTCGAAAGAACTGTGTTGCTTTCATGATATGGCTCAACAGGAAAGGTTCTGATGTTATTACTTTTGCTGATGAATCCTTGCATGTTGATGATGCCACCACGTGGTGGATTGCTTCTGGTGCAACAATTCACCTTGTGAATTCGATGCAGGGATTAAGTTTGAGGAGGACCCTAAGAAGAGAGGAAAGAAAGATTAGAGTTGCAAATGGTATGGAAAGCGACGCCGAAGCCATAGGAGACTTCGATCTCATACTCCACACCGGCTTTACTCTTAGACTATCTAATGTACTCTATGTCCCCTTTATGAGGAGAAACTTAGTATCTATATCACGGCTTGATGACGATGGGTATCACTGTTATTTTGGTAATGGTCGATGTATAATTATGTATGATAATAAAGAAGCTGGTCTTGCTATGAGAAGAGAGCAACTTTATCACATTACCCTCAGTGATATCATGAATAACGTTGAATCCTCCTCAAATGCAAACATCAGTACCAAATAAAAATGAAATGATAATGAGACTTTTTCGAAATTATGGCACTATCATTTAAGCCATATTTCGAGTGGAGAATTGAGTGTCTCATTAAGTCAGAAATCTTTCCTCCTTTGGAATTTTTGGATGCGGATGATCATTGTATTGACTGCATCAAGGGAAAATATCTGAGGAAGAAAAAGAAAGGTGCAAACCGAAGTTCAAGAGTTTTCGAAATAATTTACACAGATATTTGTGGTCCATTTAATGTAAGATAAATCGATGGTTTTGACTCGTTCATAACCTTCACGGATGACTACTCCAATTATAGATGCATCTATCCAATTAAAGAAAGATCTGAGGCATTGGATAAGTTTTAGATCTTTAAGGCTGAAGTTGAAAATCAGCATGATCAGAAGATAAAGATTGTGAGATCTGACTTCGGTGGTGAATACTACAGAAGGCGCACTCCTTATGGACAAGTTCCAGGTCCTTGTGCAAAATATTTGCAAGAGAATGGTATAATAGCTCAGTACTCTACACCGGATGAACCACAACAAAATGGAGTGGTTGAAAGGCGTAATCACACTCTTATGGTTATGGTACGAAGCATGTTGAGTCACTCCACTCTTCCGACCAATTTATGGATGGAAGCTCTAAAGACAGCGGCACACGTACTAAATAGAGTTCCTCTAAAGCGGTTCCAAAGACACCTAATGAATTATGGAACAGGAGGAAACCAAGTCTAAATTATCTTCATGTGAGGGGATGTCCTACTGAAGTAAGAGTTTTCAATCCAAATTTTAGAAAATTAGACCCCAAGACTGTCGGTTGTTTCTTTATTGGTTATCCTAACAAGTCAAAAGCATATAAGTTCTATTGTCCAAATTAATATGCTAAGTTTATTGAGACAAGAAATGTTGTGTTCTTGGAAAATGAGGCAACTAGAGGGAGCATGACACTCAGTAAAATTGATTTACAGGAAAAGAGGGATTATGTCCCAATTTCTATAATTAAAGAACCGGTTTTCCCTGTACATGTTGATGTTGTACCACTTGTAGATACAACATCTGCTGATATTCCTGAAACATCTAATGATACGCGTAATGAAAGAGCTCAGCTGCCTCAAGAGATGATTGATGGAACTAATGAAGAACCACTTAGAAGGTCACAGCGTGTCAGGAGGTCTGCCATACTTAGTGACTGTGTCACTTAATGAAATGAAAGAAATGAATGAGGTGATACTGGATGATGATCTTTTATCATATAAAGAAGAAATGAAGAGTGAACATTCATCTAAATGGCTTCAAGCTATGAAAGATGAAATGGAGTCAATGAAAACAAATGATGTATGGGAGTCAGTAGAAATTCCCAAAGGATCTAAAAAGGTAGGCTGCAAATTGGTCTACAAAACCAAACGAGACTGCAAGGGAAATATCGAAAGGTTCAAA
The DNA here is from genome assembly GCA_001602295.1 of Zoysia matrella. NCBI lineage: Eukaryota > Viridiplantae > Streptophyta > Magnoliopsida > Poales > Poaceae > Zoysia > Zoysia matrella. The sequence continues at coordinate 135,906 of BCLG01000512.1, forward strand.
GCAAGACTCGTTGCTAAAGGATTCACTCAAAGAGAAGGCATTGATTATAATGAACCATTCTCGCCCGTCTCTACTAAAGATTCATTCAGAATAATCATAGCGCTTGTTGCTCATTATGATTTAGAGTTGCATCAATTGGATGTGAGAACATCATTTTTGAATGGAGAATTATGTGAAAAAGTATACATGGCTCAACCGAAAGGTTTTGTTGTGGAAGGAAAAGAACATTTAGGATGTCGATTTAAGAAGTCAATTTATCGCTTAAAGCAAGCGTCAAGGCAATGGTACCTCAATTTTGATCAAATTATAAAGCCATTTGGTTTTCAAGATAATAGAGTGGACAATTGCATATATGCAAGTTCAGGGGGAGCAAGTTTAAATTCTTGATGTTTTATGTTGATGACATACTCTTAGCCAGCAGCGATAAGAATTTGCTTCTAGAAACGAAGAGTTTTCTCTCCTCCAAGTTTGATATGAAAGATCTCGGTCAAGAAACTTATATTTTGAGAATTAAGATTCACCGAGATAGATCCAGAGGTATATTGGGGTTATCTCAGAAAGCATATTTTGAAAAGGTACTCCAAATTACAATATGCAAAATTGTTCAGCCTCACCTGCTCCTATTGTTAAGGGTGATAAATTTGGAACATTTCAATGTCCAAAGAATGCTTATGAATCTGCGCAGATGAAGTCAATTCCTTATGCTTCACTTATTGGAAGTATTATGTATGCACAAGTGTGCACTCGCCCAGATATGGCATTCATTACCGGGATGCTTGGTAGATTTCAATCTAATCCAGGACTAGATCATTGGAAAGCCTCTAAGGAATCCGTAAGATATTTGCAAGGCACTAAAGATTACATGCTCATTTATAAGAGATTTGATAACTTTGAAGTGGTTGGTTATTCAGATGCTGATCTTGTGGGATGTGTTGACAGTAAGAAATCCACGTCAGGTTATATCTTCACACTCGCTGGAGGAGCTATATCATGGAAAAGCTCCAAACAAAATGTTACTACACCATCTACAATGCAGGCTAAATTTGTGGCTTGTTATGAGGCAATAGGGCAGTTTGTGTGGCTAAAGAATTTCATCCCGAGATTGCGAGTGGTTGATAGCATTTCTAAGTCACTCACAATATACTGCGATAATCAACCAGCAGTACTCTATGCGAGTAAGAACAAGTCAAGTGGTGCTGCCAAACACATTGACATCAAGTACCATATTGTGAAAGATAGAATCCAGGATCAAACGATAAGATTTGAGTATATATGTACTAAGAAGATGTGGCGGATCCGCTCATGAAAGCTTACGACCTAGTGTGTTCAGAGAACATGAGATTGGTTGAAAAGCCTTTGATCCTGGAATAAAGAGGTATATGAAGCACCCTCTCCCCATTATAAAATTGTTCACTTTGAGATGGTTTGGGAACCATGGTCAATTAGTTCTGTAATACTTAATTGACTATTGTAATTTATTGGTCTGGTGTACCATATATCGAAGAGTGAATTCATATGTAATGACTAAAGTTTAATGAATAAAGTTTTTGGAATTTCTAAGTTAAAGAAGCTTATTTAATACAATGTATATACTATAGTATCTTGGTTCAATAATATGCTGAATTCATCATTGTAATCCTTTTATGTTGGTACGTCATTTTGTTGAGAGATGTGCTTATTAAGGTTTATGTGATGATCAAGGGGGAGAATGTTAAGTGTGAATGTGATCATAGCTAAACTAGGTTGTTAAACCAGTTTTAGTGTGAATAGTGGTCTCCAACTACCTAAGTAGTTGAGCCACCATATATGACCTAGAATTAAAAGCTTTGATTGAAAGCATATGGAATGCACCAAGGTATTACCCCCCCCCTAGTGCATGGGGGCTCTATATAAGCAGGAGAGCTCACCCCAATCAGGGGTTAAGAGAAGAAATTCGCCACTCTAGCTCCTACCTAAGAAAAGCCCAATCGATCAAGCCATCACAGCACTGGGAAGGGTTTTCTACCCATCAAACAGCAAGAAGAAACTCAGCAGCATCAACACCTAGGAAAATGGGAGCTCAAGATAAAAGTATGGCCCCCTGAATTCCCCAATAGGTGGTTCAATTACTTAGGCACAACGATCCTGCATGTCTAACACGGTCCTCAATGGGGAGCAGCTCAAATTGAAGAGGAGCTCGAGGAGGTGCTTACCATGGGTCTGCACAGGGTCAGAAACGGTCGGGGCATGGGGTGTGACAGCGTGGCACGGTTCCAAGACTTCGGCGAGGGCGGGGAGGCAGTCTGGGTGGCGGGCGTTAGCTGAATCAGGCCTGACGGGGCGGTGCGGCATGGGCGTCAATGGCGCAGGGTCGAGGCGGCCGGGGAGGCCCCGCATGGTGGTGTGACGGTGGCTATGGCGGTGAGCTCGGGGGGGGGGGGCGTTTGGGTGAAGAGAGAGGGAAGGGCGGCGGGACTGTTTATATTAGAGAGGAGATGGGGATGGGGGTGATGCGGAGCAGCCATTTCGGCAAGGGGCGACGGCCGTTAGGGCGAGTACGGGCGCACCGAGCGCGGGCGGCACGGTTGTTGCAGGAGAGGCGGGCCTGAAGGAGAGGGATGACGTGCGGGGTCCACACGGAAGTGAGGGAGAGTTGCACTGGACCTTGGACCGAAGGGAAAAGGGGAGGGGAGAGTGGCCGAGTGGGCCGGCAAAGGGGGGGGGGGAGGGAGAAGAGGGGGAGATGGGCTGGTGGCCACGGAAGGTTTCCTTTTTTTCTTTAGTTTATTTCTTCTGTAAGTCTTTTGTTATTTCTTTTATTATTCCTTTTTAATTATTTTATTATTATTATAATAAGATTATTTGAAGCTGAGAGAATTCATTTGAAAGATCCTTTATTATTTTGCTTTTTTCAAAGGAATTGAATTTGCTGATAAAAGGAATATATAATTATTTTATGGAATAAATTTATTTGACAATAAAACTTTATTTTCAATAAAATTTTAAATACATTTAATACTCAAATTTCAAATTTTTTAAATAATTGCAAAAAAAACTTTACATTTTCAAGACATATTTCTGAAAAATGACAAAACACCCTTTCCTTCAAATGAACTAATTTGTTTTTAAATTAAATAAAATCATTTTACAAAAGCATGTTAATTAATAAGAAACATTATAACTTCATCTTTATAACAACTTTAAATACATTTAAAATTCAAAATAAATAAATAAGTAGACAGAAATCCTTTTAATAATTCAAAAATTATCTTTTTATTATTGAAAAAAGTTCACATCCCCAAATTGGAAATTTTGGGGTGTGACAAAATCTGTGTCACATGTAATTTGTATCTAAGTTCATCTTTGGGTGCAATTCTAGATTTGCTCCGCATGTGGATGTATGATCCATATATGCAAAACAATCTGAGGAGCCCTCAGCTGCTAATTCTGTTGTTTCACTAATCTGGTGTGTTGGAATGGTAAAAGGAACTGAAGCTATTTATGAAATGATGATACGCCTTGGAAAGGCAGAGGTGTTTCTAGTTGGTGTTTATAAAAGTTTGGTAGCCACTGTGTCGGCTGAATACGACAGCAAAATAATCCTCTCTGTAATTTATGACATTGTGGCCCTACAAATCTTGCAGCTATGGGAATGTATCACATGACAATATATAACTCGGGGAACAAATGAGATTGGAAACCTTATGGTAAGTTCTTGATCAATTCGTCGATATTTGGGTGAATTTAATATTAACCATATGCATAAATTAGTTAGATTTTTTTTCTTGTGTCTCATCATATTTTTATTCATGTTGTCATACCTACATTGTATCTAAATTTTGTCACATTGTATTTCTTTATCACAACAAGAATACATCACGTTGTCTTTCCGTGTTTGTGACAGACCGCCCCACGAAAGAGACGATCCATCGACCACAAGATCTTATTGTTTGTCACTCGACGAAACGAGGACCAACAATACAACTCAAGCACGATAAAATAATATGACAAGCTGTTGTTTAAGTTACAACCAAAGATTTTCACTACTAGGGACTCCTAGATACTAAGCATATGATGACATCGAGCCCATACAATGCATCTTCTAGCAACACACAAACAGCTCAGTGTGGCGAGCAGGGCACCCAACAGAGTCGCTCTTGTCGGTTGGTCCAAAGGAGGGAAAGAGAGATCACCATTAAACCAAAACAACTAAGAGCAAAACTCTGAGCAACCAACGCTCAGCAACACTTACCTGTCAAAATGATCAACTAGAGCTCACTCCTAAAAAATGAGAAGGCTGACTCACAGTGATGGCTATTTGTAAAAATCCAGTGCTAATAGTGGATCCTTACTTTCAAATTTTCACAACAGATTAAGTTCAAGAAATATAAATTTAATTTGCACTATAATTACCACAATCATGGTTGTCAAGCAATTTCTGATAGACATATCAAACAAATCATATTAATTTCCTCATTCACTTCCTTACTATGATGTGACTCAAAGAGACAAGTGGTAGCTGTCGAGGAATACTTCACGACCCTTGGAATCCACGTCCCTGATCGTGTAAACCCACCAGACCATTATATTGACATTCTGGAGGGCATTGTGAAGCCTGAGTCCGGCATAATTGCCAAGCATCTACCTGTACATTGGATGTTGTACAATGGCTATGAAGTTCCAAGTGACATGCAAGACGAGCTCAAAGCAACAGGTGACCAAAGCCGGCAAATCAGGTCCAGCGCTTCAATCTCCAATGCTACACCTCATTGCCTCCCTGGTGTCAGAAATGCTTTTGTAGAAGAGCGTGACCGTCTTGAGCATCATTTGTCAAAACCAAAGGACTTATCAAGCAGAAAAACACCAGGAGTCTTTCGACAATACAAATATTACCTGGGAAGGTCAGACAATTCGGCTCTTACACGCTGCATTATTTTTGAAAAGGTGCTTACCAGTTATTATTGAATTTATGTTGCAGGGTCACAAAACAACGACTGTGCGAAGCTAGGTTACTCTCGGTTGATTTCCTGATACTAGGCCTAGCTGGCATCTGCTTAGGGACTATAGCAAAGCTCAGTGACAAAACATTCGGGATGCCTGGATACATATACACTATAATTGCAGTTTGTAAGTTCTGATATATAGTTGATCATTTCAACACTTGTGAAGCTGATCATTTATCTCTCAATGTTCTACTACTTTAACAATCCCAGATCATCTATAGCAGATAATTACATTGTACTCCTCGCACATGTTTACTGTGTGACGGGAATCGGGTACAACTTTGCCATCTGCTTCAGTCCTGGCTCAGCACAACTGGTGTGTAATATGCTGATTAGCCCTTCCGTGCAAATTCTTTTGCATGATTTAATATGTATCCTAAACCTTTGATTTCTGCAGTGTTCCGCACTTATACCAGTTGTTCTGATGTTGTTATCCACTCAAAAGAGCACTCCAACATTTCTTAAGAGATTATGTTACTCCAAATGGGCATTGGAGGGTTTCATAATTGTAAATGCCAAGAAGCAAGTTCTACAGTGTTTGATTTTCTAATTACCTATTGTAGTTCTGCGCTGCAACTAATGCACATCTCACTTTTCGTTCAGATACCCTGGAGTTTGGCCAATAACTCGCTGTGGCTTGTTATTTAACAGTGGTTTCGATATTCACAACTACAGGCTCTGTATATTGATTCTGTTCATTTATGGTCTTTTCTTCAGGATGCTCGCGTTTGCAGCCATGGTTTTACTGAAGAAGAGATGACTGCAGTCCTGTTCTAGCAACATTCATCCATATTTAATTCCTTCATTCATTTTTACATTGTAAATCTGTTCTTGCGAAATTTTTTTTGAAGTATTGACTTAGTGTACATATCAGAAAAATATACAGGCTGTTCAGATGAAAAATTTTTTTTTTGTTAGCTTTCCTTTTCAGATGCATGGTGTCATCTCCAAATTTTGGGCACTGTGTCACTCAAACAATTTCCAGTTTATTTTCTTGGATAACAGGCAAAAACATTCTTCTCACTTTTATTGCCCTGTCCCCCAAGAGATTTGATATGTGGACCACAAGACTTGGTGTTGTGAACTGCCTGTATAAATCAATTTATATACGTGGTTCTCTTAATGTCCATCTGTACAAAGGAATTCCATTTACTAATGGCCATTTATACAGGCAGTTAATGATAAGCGCCAACTTTATAAATTGGCACGATGAGCTGTACCGAGGGATGAAAACGGGATCAAGAAAATGAACTAAAGATAATAAGGGTCGGGTCAGATTAGGATTAGATCTTTGTATTCAAGTTTTGAACTAAAATTTAATAAGGGCCAATTTAATTTGTGAATGGATCTGCGGGCCCTTTTATCAATCCTATCTGCACCCTCCGATGATCTGTGTGAACCAATTAAAATTAAACACATGTACTGACAAAAATACAAACATGTGGATGGATGAAAAGAGGATATGCCAACCAACCAATATTCAGTATTTGGTCGTATTAGAAAAAAAGACATGTTAGTAAGCCCCCTTTGGAATATGGAAAATTTTCTCATTTTTACATGTTTCTGTGAAATTCCTATATGATTCCTGTAAAATTCCTACATTCCAAAGGGGTCTAAGTGATCCATAGATACCCATAGTTGTTTCTGGAGGCATCACGTGTCTCATGCCATGTCAGCTCTACATCCTATTGCCATATCTTACAGCCACGTGCCACATAGATGGCCATGTTGTCTGACACATCAACCATTGATATGGCATAGAGGAATTATATGTCAAAGCTGAGCTGTCATAAATAAAAATCAGTTCTATGATGGACGGACTTTTCATCATGGAAGATTGCTCCTGTGGAGAAATCAGGTTTTCGTCAATGGTAGAAATGCGGCGCGGCTTCTTTGACCAAAGACTTTTCATCACAAGTTTTTTTTATAACGAATAGTGTGTCTTCAATGATGATTTTCATTTGTCATGGATGAGCGATTTGTACAAGTGAATTCAGCCACATTATGGGAGTTGTAAAGAGTAACAAAGTCTTGCTGACTGCAGCACCAACCTCTCGAGACAATGCCCTGGTCCTATTACTAGAAGGTAATCTTTTTCTCTTCACAACCGCAACAGGGTTCTACAGGAAATTCGAATAACATTAACAACATGCGGTTGCGGTGGCCGCCCCCCGCGTGCGAGTGCATGTAGGCGAGAGCCTCCGCGGAGCCGATGGCGATGTCAAGGCGCTGCGTCAGCGACAGCGCGCAGCTGCCGTGAGGCACGTCCTGCAGGCTTCCTTTGGGGACGTACTCGAAGACCAGCATGGGGACGTCCGTCTCCAGGCAGCACCCGACGAGCCGGACCAGGCTATCTCTTCCACGAAGTAGTCGCCTTGCCGGCGCCGGAGATGCTGTGCTTTATTATCGCGATCAATGACAGGGAGTTTCACTGGGACTTTCTGGTTGTCGTCGGTTGTTCCCATGAACACCATGCCGAAAGCGCCATTACCGAAGAGGGTCCAGTAGTTGTTCGTTATCTTCCCCAGCCGCTCTTGTGTGAACACCTTGATGTCTACACATTTCAGTGTCTTCTCACCATTTTTGTCGAAGAAGCCTCTCCGCTTCTGACGCCTGTGATCCTTGCGTACAAACCAGAGTAGGAACGCCAGAAGCATGCTGGCCACAACCGTTGCGGAAAACATCAAAATATAAGATCGGTATCAGGTCTCAAATGGATCTGTGCCATTCTGTGGCATGAGAATGGGATTACTAATAATTCAGAAATAAGATATATGCTGCTACTTATAGTTAAATGGAGGAGAACATTTGTTGTGGGTTACTCTTACCTAAAACCACCGCCGCCGCTAGGAAGATCAGTACTTTTCATCCAAAATTGCACTTGCACTCGTACATACCATTGGTGTCGACGCATTTACTTATACTGTAACACTTGGTGTTTGCGAATAATAAGGCGCTCCATTCGAATTCGAAATTCTCGAAAATCTGAGCTCAAAGGAATTTAAACCCAGTTTCAAATGGGTCCCAAATTTAAGTTTGAAATTCAAAATGTGAGTTTAAAATTTCAATGAAATATTATGAAACAAAACTCCCTCTTGCAATTTCTTGCAAACCTGTCTTCAAAATTAAATATCATTTTATTTATTTCTCTTTTGAACTTGTGCCCAAAATAAAAGTTGTTCCTTTTCAAAAGATCTACCAGCATACAAAATTTCAGGATTTTTAGACCACGGAAAGTATGCATTTCGGATTAAAAACCGAGAGCAGTTCTGGAAATCGGAGAAATTCAGAAAAATAAAAAGAAGAGTGAGACCCAACTGTCAGCACAGCCAGACAGATGCGGCGCGCTGAACCCCACCGTCCTTCCTCCTCCTTCAAAATCCTTGAGCCAAAATTCCGTCTCCGGCGCCGTCGGCCGTGCCTCTTCAAAATCCTTGAGCACCGGAGAGCTCCTCCTTTGTTTAAGCAAAATGTTGGTCTCCTGGCAGCCTAAGGTCCCTTTTGAGCTCACAAACAGGCCCAATCCGTGAATCGTGGTCCAGAAACTCGAGCTCCATCTCGCTGGCCGCCGTGCCCCTTTGAGCTCACCGTCGAACCCCATCTCTGGCCCTCTTAGACGACGACAACCTCGACACCGGCCCTCAGCTCACGTCGGTGAAGCCTTCCCACGAAGCAACGCAGGCTTTCGTCCACCACAACACCGTCGAGACCTCGCCCAAGTCCGCTGAGCCGCGCCGCCCGTCGCCACCGTCGTACGGTACGCGCCGCTGCCCACCAACGTCCTCACTTGCTTCCCCGCGCCGCGGAGAGTCTTCAGGTGTTGGATCTTGCCACCCCGTCGCCGGAATCTCGCTCCGGTGCGCGCGCCGACGAGCGCGCCATGGTCGAGCCGCTAGCCGGCCAGATCCTATGTGACAACACGGTCCGATCCCGTGCGGCCACTGTTCCAGCGCACTTCCGTGCAGCTGTACCCGCAGGCTGCCACGTGGTGCCCAGATTCGAATAATCTCGGAAATCATTAATTCCTTGCACAGAAATTTGTAAACATTTGCAAAAATCATAAAAAATGCATTTTAGCTCCAAAAATTACAAATAATATAAGGTTGGAATCCTCTCATCATGTAGAATATTTTAGAACCATCAAAGGTGCATTTTCTGCATTTTCAATAATTATTTTAATTAAATAGATTGCATCATGCATTAACTCATATATCCATTTTCATGCATATTAAAAAAATGTGAAAAATGCATAATTATATTCTACTAATTAATATTTCATCTTAGAGTTACTTAAAATTTATACACTTATTTATTATTTATAAATAATTTATTACTCTTAGATACGAATTAATTCATTAGAAATTCATAATATTGCAATAAATTATAAAATTGGTCCAAAAATTAGTTTATAGCTTTATTAATATTATGAGCAACTAAATTTGTGAGTTATACCTTCAAGAACCATATTAACAAGATTTAGAAATAGTTTCCCTATTAGGACAAAATAGAATACTATAGAAAAGTCATTCTTTTAAGTAAAAATTTAAATGCGTTAAGTTAATAAAACCCATTCTGCATGAAAAGCATTCGCATAACCCTCCTTGACATATGCATTCATGAGCTTATCATCGCTTGTGAGCATCTTTGTCACATGCGATGACAAGTAAATATTAGATGTCATTAGGTGCATAAGTAAATATTAGATGTCATTAGGTGCATAACTAATCGCACTCGCATATCATTTCACGCATTTAGGAAGCGTCGTGGAAGACCAAGATCTAGCGCTGATCGCTCCGGAGTCATCCGTCGCTGAAGACCTCTCTCTTGTTTGTGCTAACTCATCAAACCGAAGGCAAGCCTCGGTGCATTAACCCTGTTTTAAATTTTTATTTTATCACTATGTATTGTATAGCTAATGTACTGCGCATTAAGTTGTAGTAGTTGTTTGGAACCCTAGAATGCATAATAGTGCCAATTACCCTTATTGAGTATATATATTGGTATAGGTAACTCGATGTAGAGCTAGGTTACGAGTTCTAATAAACGATAGAAGTCGAGTGATTGAGAAACCTCACTTGCGAGCTATAGGTTTGATTTTATCTCGCACTTGAATAAATCTGAGACCGAGCGGAGATAGAGTATAGGAGGGTTTGAGAAGACTGAGCCTTCGTGGTGGTAGCCCTGTCTGTGTCGGTTAAGGATCGATTCGAGTGTGACCCTGTTGAGCAAGTTTGAACGTACCAAATACATACTGGAGACATGGGACCTAGAAAACTGATGTAGCAAAACGTCATAGTGGTTGAACGACCCCCACCTCTCTTTTGGCGACGACAAAGGAGAGCCTTGTGTCTAACCATGGACATGTTCTACGTGGTGATCGCATGGAGGACCCTGTGCTCGAGAGAGGTGCGCCTGTTCGGACCGACCCTTTGGGTTGAGCGAAAGGAGGCCATGTGCGGCTTTTGAGAAATGCATACGTGTCGTGTACTTCGGGTTTTCTCAGCTGGTGTAAATCGATTATAATCGATGCCCCCTTACAGTAACGAGTACCACTTCTTTCCTGCGTCATGTCATAGTAACAACTAGACTAATAACATTAATAATATGATTTGTTTTTTTAGTTATGGGTAATTGCTTGGTAACCATGCTTGCTCTAGTTTATAGTGCAAATAAAATCTACATTTCCTTGAATTTAAATTAGCGCTAAAAGTTGAAAGTAAGTATCCACTGTTAGTGCTATGTTTTATGCAAATGGCTATCCCCCGAGTCAGCCTCTCATGTTTAGGAGTCGGCTATAGTTGGCCAATTTTTGCGGGTAAGTTTTTCTGAGTAATTAGTACTCACGGTTTGTTGTTTTCTTTTTTTGTCGTGTGGAGATCTTTCTGCAGGTAGCTGGTGTAGCTGTTGCGGCCAAAGAGTGTGGAAAGGTGAGGCTCCTGCGAACTGGTCTTGTGAACCGGTTCCCTCCTCACCGAACTCCCGTCGCGAGGAGTGAAGCATGTCTTAGGGCAAGATATGTTTCATAGTAAAAACCGTCGTATCTCTTCCATATTACTTCCGCTATGTTTTAAACTCTTTTTTAAACTTATCTCTCCTAAGACTACTTTAACTTTATTGTAAGGCTTTAATCAGTTTTCTCTATTTTTTATTATCACTCGTGTTGTACCATTTAGGTATTGTTGCTCAATATCACCCGAGATCGATTCTAAGCGAGCCGTCCAGTGTTTTGGGGCAGTCCTGCCACATACACTTGGACAAGAATACATCGTAGGGTGTTTGTGCTCATCGATACCTGAAAATATTATTCAGCATTTATTTGTGTTTTTGATTCTTTCCTGTTGAGGAGCTGTTCCTAGGGAAGGTAATTTTATCCAGATCGCGCTACATGGCATCCACGATATTGTGTTCCATTGGAGCTCTGGATGATATTAATGCCCCCATAAGATCCAACATTCGAGGAGAGCATGGGTGCCATGTGGCATGATCTGGACAGGGATATATGGAATTTTCGTAGATCCTAGGTCTAATAAAATTTCCTTCCTATTCTTGGTGTATATTCCACTAGGCTTCTGACCTTTTCTGTTTTACAGTGACCTGGACCTGGGCTTGTTTTCTGCTTTGGTTGTTTGGTCCATTTCGAATAGATAGAATTATGCTGATCATAGTCTTGTTAATTAGAGGAAAAATACACAAAAGAAGTCTACAACGCAAAATTACCCCCCGTTTGTGTGTACTAAAGTGTCCCGTCTATTCTTTTGTGTTATAGTACTGCTATTCTTTTGTGTTATAGTACTGCTATTCCTCTGTGTATTTATGAAAATATTAGATTTTAAAATAAAATTTTAAATTATATATCCCTGTCATTATAAAAAAAGGTTACGCTGAAGACTCTTCTAAATATTTGTGAATTATTCATTATGTAAAAATTACTTGCAATAGTTAAATAAATAATGCAATTAATTGAAAATGTTATAAATAAAAAATTATATTTAAAACAATATTAAATATAATTGAGTTTTTGATCTGCTAGGATTGCGTGGGAACATAGCTGTGAAGGACTAAGTACTGTGCATATAAAACTCACCTTGGCATCCTCCTTTGACGTGCGTGAAGCCGTGGTCCTGTATCCAGCTTTACGTCGACAACCTCAGCGACATTGGCAAGGTATGCTCTCGAAGGACATTGGCAAGGTATACTTGTGACGGCACAAGACGCTGAAGGACTTGTTCGGGGAATAGTGCTTGCCGATGCCAAACGGGTAAGGCATGCTTATGTTGCCGTACATGGTTGGGCAACTAGGCGGTGCCGTTTCTGGTGCAGTGCCAGCGACGGCCGCTCTCGAGTGCACAAGGGTGGGGCAAAGAAGAAGAAGAAGAATAAGAAGCCACGTCACTTGCAGTTGTGTTATAGCATTGAGGTCCCTCATTGCATTGCAGTGTGTAGACAAGAATGGGGATGTATCACTCAGGCAGGAAAATGAGCTAGGCTTATTTCCGGTGCTTCGTAAGCGCCTTCCTCACTCATATTTATAGCATCGGATATCGATTGTCACAATGATATCACTCTTTTCTCCGACCGCTTTCAACTAATGGCATGACATGCATAACTAATCTAGCTATCGTAATCATTCTGGTCAATGCTTTGGTCTTCTGCTATGTAACACATTTCCCTTTAGACAAAGTCACAACTGGAGAATATTTGTGGAGGAGGTTGATGGAGTTTCCATTCATATGGCCCTCTTCTAGTTACTGATTTAAGAAAGCGGAGTTCGAGCATGGTACTAGATCACTTTTCCCGTTGGCTGGGTTTGGTTGGGGGGGGGGGGGGCAGGCCTAATAAGCCTCTCAAATGCATAGCAAATAGTCCATCCATACTTAAATCTTATCCCAATTTGTTTTATTCAAAAAAAAATGTGGCAAATACTCCATCAATCTTTAAATTGTTGTCCCTATTTGTTTTATTCAAAAAATGTGGCAAATTTTACACACTTGAACTATTTTTTATAATATTTTTTATCATTAAAATTATTTGAGACACAACTTAAAATTTTACACACTTGAAATATTTTATTTTTGAATAAAAGGAGTGGTAAAAAATGAGGGCGAATGAAGCGCGTATAATAAAGAAAAACTTAATTTCCTTATAAGTAGGTCAGGTTTTCCTTAGGATGCATGCAATTGAATCATGATAGGAGGAACTTCTCTTTTTCTATCAACAAAGTAAAGAAACTGTGTTAAATAAAACCAAGCTTTTGAAGGTTTGTCAGCTTATTATAAGTAGAAAGTCAAAAGTTTGTCACATCAATGAATGTTTATCCTGCTTCTTCAACCGAAAGTTGTGTGCGGCAAAGGTTCCCTTCCGATCCATCTGTGTTCATACATATGTAACCAAAATTTATATGCTGATGATTTTTTTTGCAGGCAATAATTTCATTGCATGATGCATTGGCACAAAATCTTTCTATTGCAGTAGTAGTGAGTGCATGACAAACTTTAACTATAAAGAACATGTATATGGGGTTAGACATGGACCATGCAGACAATTAAGTCTTAATTTTGTTGACTATTTTGTAACAATTATGCGGTGATTCTCTTCATGCACAATGGACTAGGTGCATGGTACTTTTTCGGCAAATAACGTAATAAATCCGCGTTGGGTATACAAAACCACAAGTTGGACCAATAAATTTGATTATCAAATGTTTGTTTGATCTTTAGATTATGTTGGCCCGGCACCGTATTATAGATTAGACATGTGATTTGGAGATTTTCTTATGCTTAGGATAAGAAAATATATAGTACCTTAATTAATTGCGTTTAGTGGCCCACTTTCCACCTATCACAGAAACTAGCATCTCTCTGATGGTTTGCTATTAAGTTCAAATGACCCAAGAATTTGAGCTGCCAAAGAGACAGCAAAATTTTCTCCCACATAAATTTACAAAAATATAAGATACAATGGTACCACTTGTGGGTGGCGTTAACGGATTACACACTGCAGTATATCAACCTGTAGCACCACTTTTTGAGTCAACCTATAGCATTACTTTTTGAGTCAACCTATAGCACCACTTTTTGAGTCATGCGCAGCTATATTCATACGGATTACGCGATGTGGCCTCCCTAATTATTGCACGCTCCTTTATTTGCACGTTGTTTATCACTTATCACTCTCATCTCGGCGGCTTGCTTTCACTACTTTCCAGCATTTTGTTGGCTGTTAAATAACGACAGTTCAGCTAAGCTGTTCGACGGAAGCATGATGGTAGGTTCCTTCCATTAATTCTGTCCACGTTCATATGCTACTAAAACTTCTAGGTTGATGGAATTGGTCTCTTTTTTCGAAAATGGAACATGTATCAATATACCAGCCTCTATATCGATGGATGCATGTAGCTGTTAGTTATTACAAATCAGATTTATAACATTTCCCCAAGACATTAAATTAGATAAAAGATACTACCTCCATTCCAAAATAAACATTTTTAGTTTTGGATAAGGTCAAAATCTTTTAACTTCTAACAATAATATCTAAAAATTTACATAATTTTTAATATAAAAATATAATTTTTATGAAAGTTTATTTAACGATGAATCCAAAAAATATAATTTTTTATATGATAAAATATTATTAATTATATATTATTAATGGTCAAAGTGATAAAAGTTTGACTTTGTCTAAACCTAGAAATGCTAATATTTTGGAAACGAAGGGAGTATATAGTCTACTCCTAAAACACCAGCCGTTGGAAGCCAATCTTTGCATCATAGCTGTTTCAATAACACGGCATCCTTCTTTATGCTCCTCTGAAGAGTGCCTGTTAAAGACTAGTATATCACTCTGGCTTAACCAAATTACCCAACTAATAGCTACCCAACTAATAGCACATGCCCCCTACCAAAATTTGATACAGTATCTTTTTTTTCTACCTCATGTATCCATCCATGAAACATATGATGCACATTTAAAGACGGGATTTTTAAAAGAGACTTGTATAACTCTCCAAATCAATTTAGCCCTAGGGCGATCAAAAAAGAGGTGTTCTATTGTTTCATTGGTGTTGAAAAACAATATTTTACACTCCCTTTACGTTTTCTTTGGTTAGGGTCACTCCTTTGATCAAGTACCATGTAAAGATCTTTATTTTCTTGGGCAATTTTAGTTTCCAATATTAGGGCATGGGTGAGAGCTAATGCTTTATACACTATTGTATCTTATATCTCCCATGTTGTGTTAAAGACCATTTAAAACAGAGTGTTAGATAACTCTATATTCGAAATTCTAGTGACTTGTTGTTGCCATGCTATAAGTTTTCTCCTACTAGAGATAATTTAAATGAGACATTTAACAGATTTGATCTTAAAACCATGCTTATTGTGTCACTTCTTTTCCTGACAATATTATGAGGAGTATGATCTTGATGTTTAAATGCAGTATCTATAACATCCCGAACTTTCGAATTAAATAAAGTGGCGTTTTAGCCAAATTCTGTTCCAATAAAATTGTCTATTCCAATATTTCGTTCCGTTCAAAAATCATTCATTCCGAATCTCTTTCCGTCCATTTCGAAATCCGTTTATCAAATCTGATCCGGTGCCGAAATAATTTAGTCCATGTAATTTTTACGTTTGGGCTAAAATTATTTCCGGAATTCACTCATTAATTTTCGGATCCCTAAATATCTTTTCTAAATTTATTCTTTTTCCAGCCTTGTTTATCTCTCAAATTTAATTAATTAATTCTTGAATTGATTTCTAACCCTCATTTTTAATCCCCTCTATAAAAACCCTTCCTCTCTCTTATCCTCTCCCTCACCTTCCCTTTCTCCTTTCATTCTACAGATATCTCGGCAACCGTCGCCCCCGCAGCCTCGCTCTCCGCGCTGAGTTCTCCGCGTCATCCGCGCCGCCCGCGTCCTGCCTCGATTTCCAGCCGCGCGAGTCGTCAGCTTGCACCACGCTCTGCTCTGCGTCGATCTCCACGCCGAGCTGCCTGTCTCCGCGTCGCCCGTTGCTGTCGCCCGATCTCCGCTGGTCCCCACGCAGCGTCGATTTCTTCCTGCGCCGTCAACGTCACGTGCCTGCCTGCGCGTCACCGTCGACACCGGTTCCCGTGCCACCCCAGTCTGCAGCCTCGTGCCGTCCAGAGCCCTTCCCGCGTCGCCCTGCTGACCGCTAGACCGAGCGCCGCCTCTGCTGCTTTGTCCGACCTCCAAGTCCCGTCACGCGTCATTGGTCCACGCGTCGTCTCCGGTACCGATTTCTAGTTCGCGTCTCCGATTCTTCGATTTCATCTCCGGATTTCAGGTCCGGTGAGAACAATTTTCCTTCTCTTAAATTCATTTTTCCTTTCTGATTAATTGTTAGATTAATTGCTAATTTATTCTGCGATTAATTATTCTACAATTAATCTAAATCCTTGTGATCTCGATTGTCTACAATTTCCGTGGAACCTGTTTGATCTCTGATTAATCTCGAAATTGTTCCGTTAAATTGTCTCGTCACATTTGTCGTGTAGGGTTGTTCCGAGAAATGTTTTGCGCACGTTTAGTCTAGTAATTTCGATTTAGATTTAATTTCCGGTTTTAAGTGTCGCGTAATTAGTGTCTAATTCTCTGTTCGTTTTGTGTTCCAGAGGAGAAGATCCACGAGCCAGCTCAGTTCGACGATCCGGATCTCGACTTCGATCCCGAGTTGCCAGGCAAGCCGCGTTCCTTGATCACTTTGTTCCCAACATTTTAAACTGCATATTTTGTTTGCAACCCTAATTTGCATGCCAACTATTTTAAAATGTGCTAGTAACATTCCTAAGTCGTGCCTATTTACTGTTCCACAAATATGAACCCTAGGATTGCTTTAGAACATTTATTTTACTTTTATGCTTAGCCATGCTTAGTCGCATTTATTTTTATCTCACACCTATCACCATAAAATAGAATTTGTGTTAAATGCTTTTGAACTGTGATTCAAATGTGTGAGTATTGCAAATACCTATACATAACTATTTAGCGGGGGCAGGTTGGAGTATGAGGAGCTGGGGGACTTTTAGGAAGTCTCTGTGGGCGTATATGTTGTGGGTACAACAGGAAAATCCGGGTTGGGATCTTTCCGTGAGACTTGTTGTTGGCGTTGAGGTTAGAGATGGTGCCTGCCTCGGCTATTAAGGATCGAGTCCTTCGAGCCTTGTACGCTCAGTTGACAACCATGCACACCACGTTACCCTGTATGGGCAGTTGGCTTGATCTTGAAGCTTGCCGAGATTGATTGTTTACCCGTGGGTTGACGGTGTTCTGTTAATGTGGTATAGAGCTCTGACTCTCCACATGAGATCGAGATACCCCACCTGATCAGTGGTAGGCTCTTCATAGCTCCAGGACCTGATTGCGTAGGCTTTTGGACGGATGACATCAGTTAAAGCTTGTGGACGGGTCTTATGTGTTCGTCGGGGCTACGACGGTAGTTCTCGATGACGCTTCTCGTAGGTTTAGGTGCATAACCTCTGCAGACTTTTAGTCGATGCGCATTGCCACATCCTTATGGAAGGACACCCCCTGAGTTGTGCTCCTCGTTGAGTAGTTTTGTTTTTCTTTCTCCTCTCCTTTTTCAAAATATTTTTGACTCCGGCCTTTGAGCTGTGGCCGAGTGTGGAGATTACATCGGCATTAAAAGGAACCCCCGTCTGAGATAACGGAGATATCTGCGGGGCAAGATAATAAAATTTGACAAGTTTTAAAATAAAGCTTTATTGCATCTTTAAATAAGATAAAATATTTTAAACTTGCATTTAGCACTTGAGCCATGCCTTTACCCTTGAAACCATTTGCATGCATACATTGTTGTTAAGTAGTACGAGGTTTGCTGAGTATTCGTACTCACGGCTTTCTAATTTGTTGTTTTCAGAGGATACTCTCGGCTTCGACTTCGACTATGTCTTTGACGGTCCATGACGTCCGCTCCTGCGCTCAAGCTAGCCTATGTGGAGGAGGTTCGCTACCGCTGCCGTGTTGATGCTTCCGCTATTGCTTTTGTTGGATTCACGATAGTGATATATCTAGTCTGAGATATTTTCGGCCTGTGTGCCGATGGACCCCTTTGGAGGATTTTATTCTAATAATTTCACTTTGACCTGCTATTTTCTAATCTTGTTTCTTGTTTAATATTTCTGTTATGGCTTTTTGATTGATCACTTGTGATATCGTGTTTGCCAAACTCCTGGGATTGGCAAAGTCACAGGAGATCGGGACTTATCGAAAGGTAAGGAAAATCCCGGTCGTTACAGTATCTCACCTGAGTGGCATCACCAATTTTGAATTTACGCATTTTTAAGAAATCATGTTTGACCTTGATTAGGGCCGACTGTAACTGAAAATCAGCTGCCCTATGTTCAACCCTTGAGATCGTTTCATACATCAAGTATTTACTTCTAAGGAGTTTTTACCATACCCCATCTTTGTTGATATGTTTAAATAGAAATTTACTTAAATCCTTTATTTTGAAAAATGAAGGTTAATAATTCCTAACCCTCCCTGATCCTTGGGTATGAGAGAATGTCCCATTTAGTAAGTTTTCTATTTCTTTTTATGCTCATCACTTTGCCCAAAAAAAATGAAGATAATTGGGGAAGCACAGCACACCACGATGGTGGCAGTCTCCATTGCTTTATATAACATGCACAATGTTTGGAAACAAATATTCTTGCTTAATAAGAAATAAACAATCCTAATTACAGGGATTGTGACAACCATATTTGCCATGTTAACAGCCCCTCGCAGTCGGAACGTGAGGTTCCTGAACGCCGAGACTGGACCGAAATTCTTTGAGGAGAAGAACTGGTAGACCCTTGGTCATGATGTCGGTGAATTGTTGACTTGAGGTGGCCACCTTCTCCCGCACAAAGTCATGTATATGGTAGTTACATTGTCACAGAAGACCACGGTGGCCGAGGGAAGAGTGACATGCAGCTCATGAAGAAGCTGGCGGAGCCAGCAACATTCGGCCACCACATGAGCAACAGTGCGATACTTGGCTTCAGCACTGGACCCAAAAATGGTTTTCTGTTGCTTGGAGGACCAAGACACCAATGAATTACCCATGTAGACACAATAGCCGGATGTGAAATGATGGGTATCGGGACATCCTGCCCAATCGGCATCCGAGTAAGCTATGAGAGCGATGGAGGGAGAACCAGAGAGTTGTAAGCCGTGGTCAAGTGTGCCCTTCACATACCGAAGAATCCGTTTGATCAACTGCAAGTGAGGCTCCCTAGGATCATGCATGAATAAGCAGACTTGCTGAACCGCATAGCTTAAGTCAGGCCGAGTCAACCTGAGATATTGGAGGGCGCCGTCAAGGCTTCGATAATCAGTTGGATCCGCCACAGGCGAGTCATCAGTGACAGATAGATTGCTCTTTGTGTCAATAGGAGTAATAGAAGAGTGACGGTCAGACATACCAGCACGCTGTAGAAGATCAACTGCATATTGCCGTTGAGACAAGAAGATCCCAGAGGAGTTGCATGTCACAGAAATGCCCAAGAAATAGTGGAGACCACCAAGATCTGTTATAGCCAATTCCTTATGCAGTTGAGCTGTGATATGCTGCAGAAGTTCATTGGACGATGCTGTAAGTACTATGTCATCAACATGATGCAGCAGGTAAGCCTGGTTGGTGCCATGACTGAGGATGAACAAAGAGGTGTCCGAAGCTGATGGTTGAAACCCAATAGTCCAAATTGACTGAGAGAACCGCTGGTACCAAGCTTTGGGTGCTTGTTTAAAATCATACAGTGATTTGGAGAGCCGACTGACATTCTTGGGAAAAGATGGATCCTCAAACCCAGATGGTTGCTGGCAGTATACTGTCCAATCGAGATGACCATGAAGGAAGACTTCTTCACATCGAGTTGGCTTATTGGCCATAGCTGAGAAGCAGCAACGGAGAGTACCACTCTGATAGGCTTCACCACAGGACTGAAAGTTTCATCAAAATCAACACTGGGTTGAACGAGCTTTGTATCTAACAAGACAACCGTCAGAGTGAAATTTGTGCTTGAAAATCCACTTGTCAGAGACTATTCTGGCACCAGGCGGGGGATGCATGAGAGTCCAAGTGTCATTGGTGATGGGAGCATTATACTCATCGTGCATAGCAGCTGCCCACTAAGGATCTTTGAGAGCCGTCTTGTATGTCTTCGGGACAGGAGAAGGTGCCTGTGTACTAGAAGCCACAAGATTGAGCTTGTTAATTGGTTTAACAACGCCGGACTTAGCACGTGTCTGCATGGTGTGAAGTCCCGGAGCCGGTCGGGGAAGATGGGCCACCGGCTGTGGCGGCAGAGGCGGTGACAGTGCGCTCTTGTTACCGTTGATGCGAGCGGCAGCTGACGATGTCGTAGTGTGCCATGTACCAAGCGGCGCAGTTGACAACACCGGGCCTGGCTCAGCACAACTGTTATTTAATATGCTGATTAGCCCTTCCGTGCAAATTCTTCTGCATGATTTGATATGTATCCTAAACCTTTTATTTCTGCAGTGTTCCGCACGACGCTGTTATCCACTCAAAAGAGCACTCCAACATTTCTTAAGAGATTATGTTACTCCAAATGGACATTGGAGGGTTTCATAATTGTAAATGCCAAGAAGTAAGTTCTGCAGAGTGTTTGTTTTTCGAGTTACCTATTGTAATTCTGCGCTGCAACTAATGCACATCTCACTTTTCGTGCAGATACCCTGGAGTTTGGTTAATAACTCGCTGTGGCTTGTTATTCAACAGTGGTTTCGATATTCAGAGCTACAGGCTCTGTATATTGATTCTGTTCATTTATGGTCTTTCTTCAGGATGCTTGCGTTTGCAGCCATGGTTTTACTGAAGAAGAGATGACTGTAGTCCTGTTGTCGCAACATTCATCTATATTTAATTCCTTCATTCATTTTTACATTGTAAATCTGTTCTTGTGAAAAAAAATTTTAAGTACTGACTTAGTGTACATATCAGAAAAAAATACAGGCTGTTCAGATGAAAAAAAAAATCTATGTTAGCTTTCCTTTTCAGATACATGGTGTCATCTCCAAATTTTGTGCACTGTGTCACTCAAACAGTTTCCAGTTTATTTTCTTGGATAACAGGCAAAAACATCATTCTCACTTTTATTGCCCCATCCCCAAAGAATTTTGATATGTGGAACACAAGCCTTGGTGTTGTGAACGGCCTATATAAATCAATTTATATAGGCGGTTCTCTTAAGGTGCTATCTGTAAAAATGGAAGTAAACCGAATTCATATATTTGAGGCCGCAACGTTAGTTTTTTTTTTTTCCCTAAAAGCGGAACGATAGTTATTAATGGGCCAGAAAGACGGGTCAAAATACAAGCCCGTTCCTCTTCAATCCCGCCCTTCCTCATCGGCCCACTCCCCAAGGCTAGGGTTTATAAGAGCGTCCTCCGTTGTCGCCTCCTGCTTCCTCCGACTCTCGCGCCAGCGATGTTAAAAATCAACAATATCAATCATATTTTAAAATCAGAGGGAGTAATCTGTATCTCTACTTCTTAAAAAGTGTAGATTTTTTTCTATGTACACATGTCAAAAAGTCCCAAAAAAAGATGGTTTAATACATACTCACGGAAAAATGCACCCATAGTTGTCCCTTTTTACAATCTGATGGATGAAATCTCTGTATAGACACCTTTTACAAATTTAACGGACGAGCTCTTCTAGATCTTCTATATATTTGGCCCACAAGGACTATTGTTTGTTAACAAAATAGAACTACGTGGAACAAATATATAAAATATAAAGAAAGTTGTTGGAAAACAAAACAAATTCATTTTGGGTCGTGTGTCAAATCGCTTCCCACTGCTGCCATCCATCTGCAAATTTGTGGTGCAAAATGAGAAACTTCAAATTTTAATATTTGTATATTATTTTTAAGTTAATGTTAATATTTTTCCTTAAACCATAGCATTAGCATAGGCATCGAGACTAGTATTTTAAATAGGACTAAGAAACACAACACCTACCTGCACATCTTTCATAGAGCGGTAAAGCATTTTAAATAGGACTAAGAAACACAACTAAGGCTCTGTTTGGATGCAAAGTTTTCATGGTGTTTCAAAATAATACTATGGTTTTGTCTAAAACATTTGTTTTAGAAAGCGAGAATGTGTTTGGACATACTAAAACTTATGGTTTTTAAATACCATGGTATTGGTAAAAAGATTATCTATTTTGTAGTTTTCTTAAGATTTTTAAAATTATGATTTTACTTGACATTGACTTTTAAAACTATAGTTTGTTGATCTTTCGTATTGAAAGACTTCTAGTACCTAAAGCCTGAATTAAACCAACGGAACGCTAGCTGCGGCTGACGCGGAACATGGGCGGGCAGCCGCATCGCATGCTGCATGCAGCAGGAGTCCTCCGAACCTGTGCCTAACTTTCCACAAATCCCGTGCGTAGCAGGCCTATAAAACAACTGACCAAGATACGTCTCATCACGCCTAATTAAGGTTTCCAGAAATCAACACCGCCGTCGCCGGAATCCATGTAGGCGGCCCATGTCATACCCAGACTGGTCAGGACTTCCTGAGGATCTGGTGGCATTGGTTATGGGAGTGCTGCCCATCCCCGACCTGTTACGCGTGGGTGCCGTCTGCAGGTCATGGTACGCCGCCTACTCCATGGTCCGCAGTGTACGCATCCCAATCAAGGACGCGTCCCCGTGCCTGCTCTACTCTTGTGCCGGTGACGACGCGGATGCTGTACAGCCCCTCCTCAGGCGCCGCCTTCAAGGTCCATCTGCCGGGACCCGCGTTCTGTAGCTGCTACGTCTTGGGGTCAGGCTACGGTTGGGTCCTCTTCGCCGACGAGGAGTCCAACCTCCATCTCGTTAACCCGCTCACAGCCGCGCAGGCCGAGCTTCCGCCTGTGACAGAGCTTTACTACGTCGAGAGCTTCTCCTATGACCAGGAGAGTCCAAGGGGAGTCCAATGTACAATCTATACGGAGAAGATTTCGAGCGTCCGGAATCTCGCCTACAATCGAAGGGAGATGAGGCTTTTCCTATACGAACGGGCGTGCCTATCCTGCAGCCCTTCCAAAGGGGCTGCTTGCGTCGTCCTGCTCCTGCACCGGCCGTTTGGAGAGATCTCCTTTGCCCGGCTAGGTGACCAGCGTTGGACGAACATCGACAAAAGTAAATATCTTCAATGGACCCATGCCTATCTCAGTGCGGTGTACAATGACAAGGATGGGTTGCTCTAACTTTTATCTTATAATTTCTCTATTTGCACACTGGATTTTGAAAGTGTTAGTTTGCTAGTTTGTTGGGATATATCTCAATAATCTGTTGGGGTCTTACTTATATAAAGCACTCCTTGTACTTGTAAAACACAACCAATAATAAGATTTGTCTCCCGTGATTTTTCCTTTCACATCGAAGGGTTTTCCACGTAAATCTCGTGTTCCTTTTGATCTGTTTTTTTAACAAGTAGTATCAGAGCCGGTTAGATATATTTTCAAAAAGTTCCAGAAAAAATAGATCTGTTATTTGCCGCCGCCGCTTGTTCCTCCTCACGCCTGCCGCCTCGGTCCACCGGTCTCCACCTGGACGCGCCTGTGGCCCATCGCCGGTCTCCCCCTTGTGCACGCCTGTGGCCCACCTCGATGCGCACTCCGGTGGCCTCGCTCAACGCCCCCGCCTTCGTGCATGCACTCCGGTGGCCTCGCTCAACGCCCCCGCCTTCGTGCATGCCCCGTGCGCTCACCCGCACCCCGCCTGCAATGTCGCCCGGGCCGCAGCCCACCTGCGCGACACACCCGACACTCCTGCTGCCTCACATCACATGCCTGCAGCTCCCGAGAACCAGCACTGCTGACCCCTGTTTCTCCGATCCAAAGAGACAACACTGCTGCCACTGCTGCTCATCGATTCTCCTAATTTTTTTTATTGTTGTTGCTGCTGTCCAAGTTGGAGATTGGTTCCGTGTTGCAAGAGATTGTTTCCAGTTTTTCATGATTTTTCTTCATCTGTGATATTTGTGCTGCTTATTCTCTGTGATAATGTCGTCCAAATTTGACATTGAGAAATTCGATGGAAAAAACAGTTTTTCCATATGGCAGGTTCAGATGAAATCTGTTCTCATACAATTGGGTGTTCGCAAAGCTGTTCTCGTACAGTTGGATCAAAAAGCACTTTCTGCCATACAACTTGGCTTGTCTATAGATGTTCTACGCGAAGTGATCAGTGAGACTACAACTGCTGATCTTTGGAAAAAATTAGATGAGTTGTACATGAAGAAAAGTCTCGCCAACAAATTGCGCCTCAAAGAGCGTTTGTATATGATTCGCATGGCAGAAGCTACCTCAATTCAGTCACATCTCAATGAGTTTAATTCTCTCATTATTGACCTTTAGAAATTAGATGTTAAAATTGAAGATGAGGATCAAGCTATTCTGTTACTGGTCTCATTGCCTGCTACCTTTAAGCATTTTAAAGAGATCATGCTCTATAGCAACCATGATACCCTTAATATTGAAAATGTTAAGTCACATCTACTGTCTAAGGAGAAATTTAATTTTGACACTCGTTCTCAAGATAAAGGTGAAGGTTTAATGGTTAGAGGTAGATCTTCAAATAAAGATAGTCATTCAAAATCTAAATCTAGGTCAAAATCAAGAGATTCATCTAAACTCTTTTACTGATACTGCAAGAAAAATAATCATGAAATTTCGGACTGCTTAAAATTAAAAAAAGAAGGAACAAAGGATGGCTAATTCTCAAAAATAAAAATCTGCTGAGGCTAGTTTTGTTGAAACTGATTCTAATGGAGAGGCTCTTGTCACTGCTAATTCGAATAATAGAACTTCTTGGATCCTTGATTCTGCTTGTACTTTTCATATATGCCCGTACAAGGATTGGTTCTCTACTTATTCTTCTGTTAGTAGTGGTGATGTTGTTGAGTCCCCTCTTGAAATTACTGGAATTTGTTCTATTCAAATTAAAACTCACGATGGCACTATCAAAACCCTTACAAAAGTTAGACATGTTCCCAGAACGAAAAGGAATCTTATTTCTTTGGGCACCATAGAATCTTTGGGATATAAATTTATTGGTGATGAAGGTGTTCTTAAGATTCTGAAAGGCAACCTAGTTGTTATGAAAGGCAACAGAATTAATGGCATATATCACTTGCAAGGATCCACAGTTACAGGTACTGCAGCTATTTCTACTATTGCTTCAGATTCTCACAACACTAAGTGGCATATGCGCTTGGGTCATATGAGTGAGAAAGGTATGCATCTTCTTTGCAAGAAAGGTCATTTAAATAATATTGGCAAACTTGATTTTTGTGAACACTGTGTTTTTGGCAAGGAGAAGAGGGTTAGTTTTAGCACTGCTACTCATCAAACCAAAGACATTCTTGATTATGTTCATTCTGATTTTTGGGGCAAGTCTAAGTTCCGCTCTATTAGTGGTTGTCAGTATGTCAGACCCCCTTTCAGAAAGGAGCATCTATGTGCCACCTGTACCATTCTCTGGATTCGTAGCTGGTACGCACATTCAGAACAAAGCGGTATTTATTACTCGTACTTTATTACAACACACTACACGACCTACGAGGTTCGGCAAACAAGACTAGAGTACAAACATGAGTCGGCACAGCGACTCTGTGCAAACCACACCTAGTCTATACACATACCACAGGCAACTTGACGGCGGATGAGACTTCTACTCTTCGTAGTCAGCATTTTCTTCGTCATCCTCGTCTTCTGAGCAAAAGTAGCAACAACGAAAGGAGTGAGTACAATGGTACTCAGCAAGTCCCAACAAGAAGTAGGTAAGGGTTTTCGCTGTAGCGAAGCAAAGAAGCTTGGGGTAAAGTTTTGCGGAAAGCATGTTTTCATGCCGGCTCCCTATTGGAAGAGAATTTAAAGTGGAGAGAAGAGCATTTGCTATATTTTAGTAGAGTGGACCTGGGAAAGGTTTTCACTCCTCTTCGCAGTTCCCAAGTTTTATATTAGGCGTAAGCACTCTTGTGCCAGCCCTAGGCACACAGCCACGCAATTTCCAAAACACGGGTTGCTACACCCACTCACGCATCAAGGCAATGAATAAAATCTAATCGAAGGGCGCCCGAACAGTAGCACGTCAATACCGTGACAACGGCCTATCCGGAAAGATTTTTAACTCTGCAGAGATTGTACACTGTACCCACAGGTTATGCTACTCCTGATCATTAGAGTTACATAACGTCTATCCCACATCTACGCAGTTTTCCACAGATTCTACTCAAAGTGCAAACAGGGGCCATCCCTCGGGGTTTTCCAGGCCGTCGATGATGCGTCGGTACATTCCCGGAGCCGGGTCGTGAATATCCACCGCATTCACACCTTTTCTTGGTCCCCATCAATCCTGAGTATTACCAAACCAGGGGCTATATCCGTGGGCTTACGCTCCCATGACGCGGGCAATTACCATCAAAGGCCAGGCAGCGAGTCCTCTCATGCCCTTCTCCTGTTCCCTTGTGTCTTCACTACCGACCCCCCAGTGGTTCGATGTGGAAAGAATACGTAGAGAGAATAAGTCCTGTCCAAAAAGTACAGGTTCTGTGGTTGCACGGAAATTACTAAGTCGAGGGCTAACAAACCAGTCCTTATATGACAGGGGTGGCGGTCTTGTCCACGGCAGGTGGACCACAGCGAAGCCTACACACTTATCACCATCACCTCAGGTGAGCCCCACCTCACGGCCAGAAACGTCCCCTCTTCACCTAGCACCAGTTGTTCTAATCCCATCCCTTTTGTTTATACTCACACCACCAAACTCTTTATAGCTCGTTTTGTAAATTAATGGTAGATGGTGTGGCAGTGTAGAGCACCACAGATGGAGTCCTAAGCAGTTCTAGTAACAAGGTAGTATTCGTTCCGTAAAACTAACTAGGAACAGAAACTCCTACAGTTATCAAAGACACATCGGTAATGGTTTTCAATGGAAATATCTATATTTATACAGCGAGTTACTGACATAAATATAAACACCTGAGATCGAATAGGTATTAAACTACACAATGTTTAACACATTCTAAAGTAGGCTAGCATCGCTGTCTATCGGCGCGGTAAATAAAACGTGGATTCAATGGGCTTAAGATGGGTTAGGACTTGCCTTCAGTTGCTTCTTCGAAGTCCGCTTCAGGCTCGGGTTCTTCAGGCTCTTCGGGCTCTTGGGCGGCTTCAACTTCTTCTTCTTCTGCTACAAGCAATAGTTACAAATAGACTACCAAAGAACAACTAAGAAACTAGAAAAAGAAACAAACACCAAGTTATGGAGTTTGAATTGGCTAGGATGGTAGGGCTTATGATGTGGGTTCCAATGGTATATTGGTTGTGATGATCGGAGTTTAGATGTGGTGGTAAAGTTAGCGGCAATGTGCTATGACGGACTGCAGAAAAATCTATCTGGACACGGGGTTCGGCCAGTGTCCATGCCCTCTGGGCACTCAGGTGCCCGAAATCGGGGATTTTCCTGTGGACCCGTGGTTTGTGGTGAAAGTTCGGGGTTCCCTAGGACACGTAAAAGTTTGGGGTTTTCGTGGACACGTGAAAGTTCGAGGTTTTTGTGGACACGTGAAAGTTCAGAGTTTCCGTGGACACGTGAAAGTTCGGGGTTTTTGTGGACACGTGAAAGTTCTGGGTTTCCGTGGACATGTGAAAGTTCGGGGTTTTCGTGGACACGTGAAAGTTCGGGGTTTCCGTGGACACGTGAAAGTTCGGGGTTTCCGTGGACACGTGAAAGTTTGGGTTTCCGGAGACACGTGAAAGTTCGGGGTTCACGGGAAGTTCGGGGTTCCCACGGGTTGGCTGCGCTCCCGGCGACACCGGGCGTGCTCCCGACTTTAGTTCGTGTTTCCGGTAACTTGATCACGAATCTTGAGGCAACAACTAGTGTCTTGGAATCCTTGTGTCAAGCTCTACGCAATGGTGTGGTTGACGTTAGCATTCGGCTACTTCCGCAACGGGAACGCAATGTGCTCTGGGCGTGCTCTGGGTGCGCTCTGGCGCTCTGGAAGCGCTCTGGGGCGCAGGTTTGCGCGCCCGTTGCCGGCAGCACAGTGCTCCGTTTAGTGCGAAACTTGGTGTGCACCTTCTCCATACCCAAGTACACACTGTGACGCGTGTGGTTTCACCGGTTGGCTTGGGACGATGGCCAACAGCACGTGGGTGGCCGAGCACGGCGGTGACTCACGTGGACCGGCCAATCGGTGCTGCGGCTACCCATCTCTCGAGCTCGGTTAGGTTCCTAGGGAGCTTGTGGTGCTACCAGTGCAAGGAATTGGAAGATGACGGCCGGGAGGGAGGTGCTCACCGGAGAGGGGTGGCGGCGGCTGAATTCGGAGAAAACGCAAAATTGACGGTGGCGGAGGGCAATTCCAGTGAGGGCGAGGTCGTGGACGAGCTCTGGGATGTGATGGAGCGAAGGGGACGCGCAAGCATGGAGGGAATTGATTTTAGAGTCGGTGGGGGGGGGGGTGAGCTCAGCGCGGCAGTGAGCGGGGAGATTGGGTGGTAATTCTTGGACGGTTTTGGCAGCTGTGTGGCGTCGTCGAGCTTCGGTGGCTAGGGTCTGCGGCTGCCAGCGCCACACCTTGGCAGGCTGCACTTCAACTGCGTCGCGACAAAGGCCACCGCTTCTCCCGGGCGTCAACGCCGTCACCTTCATGTGCGCAGCGCGGCGGGGTTAGGTTGACGGCGACGAGCAACGTCGTCGTTGCTTTCCTCGGCGCGGGACGCCGGCGCGGCCGGGTGGAGCTGGCCCTCCCTGTCGGCCTGCGCGAGTGGCGTTCTGTGCCGAGGAGGAAGACGACAAGGGGAAAAAGAAAACGCAGCTGGGCCGGAGGGAGGGAAAATGGGATGCAGGCCGGGCCGGAGGAGAGAAAAAACAGGAAGTGGGCCGGCCTGGGAAGAGTTTTCGGCCCAATAGAAAATTTCGAATTCCCTCCTTTTTCCAATTCTATGTGTATTCTAGATTGAATTTAAGGCTAAGATTTTTGAGAAAATTTCAAACTCCAAAAACCAAAATTCAAAACAAAAAAGAAGAGCTCAAACACTTGTCCAATTCACATTTTATGTTCCAAAATTTTGACTTCTAGATAACTACTTTCTAATTTTTAGTTCCTTTTAAAGGAAAATTTTAAAAAAAATCGGCCTAACTAGATTGTCAAGGAAAGAAAAAAAATTTTAAAACTCTCTTTTTTCTTAATTTGAGATTTGGGATGTGACACAGTATACGATCACTTTCATTGATGATTTTTCTCGCAAAGTTTGGGCTTATTTCTTAAAGCATAAAAATGAAGCTTTTTCAGCCTTTCAGAAGTGGAAATCTTTAGTTAAAAATCAAACTGGCAGAAAAATCAAAAAACATAAACTGATAATGGATTGAAATTTTGTAATGATGAGTTTGATAAATACTGTGCTACTCATGGTATTGCAGGACACTTGACTGTTCCAGGAACTCCTCAACAAAATGGTGTTGCAGAAAGGATGAATCGCACTATTTTAGAGCGTGCCCGCTGCATGCTCTCAAATACAGGACTATGGAAGAACCGTATTTTATGTGCTGAAGCTGCTTCTACGGCTTGTTACTTGATTAATCGGTCTCCAAACTCTGCTATTGATTTTTAGATTCCAGAAGAGGTTTGGTCAGGTAAACCAGTTGATTATTGTAATCTGAAAATTTTTGGTTGTCCTGCTTATGCTCATTCAAATACTGGAAAATTAGATCCTAGAGCTAAAAAATGCATATTTGTTGGCTATCGATCTGGTATCAAAGGATATCATTTATGGTGTTCTGATTCTCATATAAAGTCGTGATGTTACTTTAATGAAGATGTTATGGTCTCATGTGGTAGTGATGATGCGTGCAGTCTTTCTGAAATTGACTCTGCCATAGAAACTGCAGAATTTGAAGTAGTTTTACCTACTGTTAATACCGGTTCTGTAGTTATGCCTAGCAGACAATCTAATTCAGATTTACATTCTTCTCATTCTAATGATCATTGCCTTCCTCGAGATAGACAGAGAAGGGAAATCAGATTACCTCCTAGATTTCGTGATACTGGTGCTATGGCTAATTATGCTCTTCTTGTTGCACAAGATATAAATAATATCATTGAACCTTCTTCTTATTCAGAAGCTATCTCATGTGAAAATTCTTCTAAGTGGTTAACAGCTATGAATGAAGAAATTGAGAGCCTTGATAAAAATAGTACATGGGTTTTGACAGAGCTTCCTAATGATAAGAAAACTTTAAAGTGCAAGTGGATTTATAAGAAGAAGGAAGGTATTCCGGGTGTTGAACTAGCAAGATTGAAAGCCCGCTTAGTGGTAAAAGGCTTTGAATAAAGAGAAGGTATTGATTTCAATGAAGTATTTTCACCTGTTGTTCGCCACACTTCCATTCAATTATGCTTGTTATTGCTGCTTTCTATGATTTGAAATTAGAGCAACTAGATGTTAAAACTGCTTTCTTGCATGGAGATTTAGAAGAGGAGATTTTTTATGACACAACCTGAAGGATTTGTTGCTCCTGGAAAGGAAAACTTAGTTTGTCGATTGCAGAAATCTCTTTGTGGCTTAAAACAAGCTCCAAGGCAGTGGTACAAAAGGTTTGATTCCTTTATGCTTGCACATGGTTATTCTAGTAGCAATTATGATAATTGTGTGTACTTCAAAAATTCCTTGGAGAACGTTTTGTTTATTTGCTGCTATATGTTGATGATATGCTCATTGCTTCTCATGACAAGTCATTGATCGTTGAATTAAAGGCTCAACTTAGTCATGAATTTGATACGAAAGATCTTGGTTGTGCAAAGAAAATTCTTGGTATGGAAATTCAACGTGATCGCAAGGCTGGTAAATTATTTCTATCTCAAAAAGGATATATTGAAAAGATACTTGATAGATACAACCTTAGCAATTGCAAGTCTATTTCTACATCTTTTGCTTTGCATTTTAAATTATCTTCAAGACAGTGTCCTGTTAGTGAATAAGAAAAAGACTGCATGTCCTGTGTTCCCTATGCTAGTGCGGTTGGAAATCTCATGTATGCTATGATTTGCACTCGACCTAATTTATCTCGTGCTGTCAGTGTGGTTAGTAGATTTATGCACAATCCTGGAAAAGAACATTGGAATGCAGTTAAATGGATTCTTCGCTACCTGAAAAGAACTTTTAATTTTGGCTTGATGTTTGAAAAAAATAAAGCGGATACAGATGGTGTTCTAGGATTTGTTGATTCTGATTATGCTGGTGATCTTGATAAAAGAAGGTCAATTTCTGGTTATGTTTTCTCTTTATGTGGTTCAGCTGTAAGTTGGAAAGCTTCTCTTCAGTATGTTATAGCTCTTTCTACTACTGAAGCAGAATATATTTCAGCTACAGAAGATGTAAAGGAAGCTATTTGGTGGAGAGGTTTGGTTTCTGAACTTGGTATTCCACATGAGCTTAATACTGTTTATTGTGATAGCCAGAGTGCAATTTATTTGACCAAGAATGACATGTTTCACACCAAGACAAA
Source organism: Zoysia matrella (assembly GCA_001602295.1). Lineage (NCBI taxonomy): Eukaryota > Viridiplantae > Streptophyta > Magnoliopsida > Poales > Poaceae > Zoysia > Zoysia matrella. The sequence continues at coordinate 167,456 of BCLG01000512.1, forward strand.
ACACATTTATGTCAAGTACCATTTTATTCGTGATATTGTTGCTTAAAGAAAATATATACCGCTGACAATCCTGCAGATATGCTCACAAAGCCACTTTCAAATACTAAGTTCAAGCATTGCTTGTGTTTAGTTGGTGTTGATGGTGCTGGATACCTTTATGGGTTTTGGAGACAATGTCTTAGAGATTTTGAGTCAAGGGGAGATTTGTTAGTTTTTTAGTTTGTTGGGCCTCAATAATCATTTGGGGTCTTACCTATATAAAGCACTCCTTGTACTTGTAAAACAGAACCAATAATAAGATTTATCTCCCGTGGTTTTTTCCTTCACATCAAAGGGTTTTTCACGTAAATCTCATCTTACTTTTGATCTATTTCCTAACAGAAAGTGATTAGCCGGTCATGCACAAAGTTTTTGAAGGAGGCAGGCAGTGTGAAGGTCCACTCCTATCTCTCAGCTTCGCTCCATGGGGAGGTATGTTACAGGTGTGGAGATCCACATACGTGACTTATGACAACCCAGTACAAGTTTCTGCAGATTTTACCAATGAACTCATCGATCCGGGACATGAGTCACACACAGATTACATTGAGCTATGAAAGGTTGATATCAGTGGTCAGGAGCTCGTGAAGGTTAACAGCTCGGCACTACAAGGGCATGCTGTTTCTATCGGTTTTAATTCTCCAATACTTGTTTCGACAAAGGACTTTCCGATGTTCAAGCGAAATTGTGTCTATACTACGGATGATTCGCCGGAAAATATCTTCATAAACATGTATGGTTATCGGGAGGTTGGCATTTGGAATTTTGAGACCGAGGAACTTGAGTCTTGGTGGTGTGCAGCTTGCCCATCCATGGCATAACCGGCCAACTCCTGTATGGATAACTCCCTCTATATCCTTGCAAGATATAGATGGGCCAAAAAATTTTTGTTCAGGGACCAAGAATTTTCTCTCCACATATCTCAGTTAGCTCGGCCGCCAGCCATTGGTTTAGTTTAAGGAATCATTATTCTACATGGAGTCATTTTGTAATTTTGGTCTATAATAATGACCTCCATCACACCCTAAACGCCCTCAGTGTTGGGAAAAAATTATGTGACCAGTGCTATGTGGCGCTGGGTCTCAACATTAGTTATTGGTACTAATATTAACTACACAGAGATTTCAAAAAAAATTAATTACACATGCTAACATGGAAACTAATATTAAATATCCAGTGCTACGTGGCACTGGTGCCGCATAACTTTTTCCCCGGTGGTGGCTTGGAAAGCATCCTGTCACGGTGCAGATCATGTTGATGATCCCGTAGCTGTAGTTGTTCACCCCATAGTTGTGGTTTTTCATGCCGAAATTCATACCACCACATGCATGCGAAATGTTTGATTGGTAGTCTGTTCGATCTGTGCATGCATGTTTCGTTTCAGATTCCTTCTTCGGTATACAAATCTCTTTCGTGTCCATAGTCTGTTTGATCTGTGATGCAACAAATCATTAATGCTAGCAGATCGCAAAACTGTCTATATAAATAGTGCTTACATTGTTTTAAGATACAGAGCGGCATCAACCCAACCATAACAACAAACCACACTTCCGCTGCTAAAATAATAATAAGTTTTTATACCTAACACGTACTAAAGACGCCATTTATGGTTACATCGATACGTAGCAGAGCACGACAACTACCCAAAATCGATCAACTGCACCCAGGAACCAAGTAAAATCATGATTCTGTAGCCAAGCTTCAACAGAACCCGATGAATCCAAGTCTCAATTACCCTAGTCATCTTCGTCCGGCAACAGATTAAAATCGATGACTTCTTGTAAATGCATCGACGTTACACTTGGTACGCCCGCAACCTTGCCAGGTGGCCTATGCGTCTCGGTGGAAAGGCTTCAATGCCAAGTTCTGAAACCGCATTAGATGCTAGTAATCCTCATCGACCAAAGGCTCCTCCAGCTTAACCGTGCCTGTTCTCACGATCACACATATGGATTTGAGGTCCAAGCCAAGATACAAACACAAGCTCTCTCCATGTCCCTCTTGTAGCAATCAATAAACACCTTCCACCAGTGAAGAATGAGGAAACAGCGTAGCCACAGTCTCCAGCTACAAGTGTGTGGATGACATATGCATGGCGAGGAACACATTCGATGCACAATCGCACCTTGGACAGAAGCTCCTTGTACACTTTGATGATGATATATCCGGGTTTGTCGCTATTAAAGTCTGGACCCGCATTGAAAAAAAGTAGAAGATGTATACATACTACCTCCGTCCTACAAAAATTACGTTTAGGGTTTGTGTCATCTAACATAGACTAATAATTCAATTAGTTTTAACAACATATTTGTACTTTTATATTCATCATAAGAAATACTTTCATAATATATAGTTGATATTATATTCATCAAAAGAAATATTTGTTTTGAACTTATGATAGCACAGCACCTAAGTGGCAAACAAAGGCTGCTCGTGTCTTTACTCTTGAGATAAGTCTGCCAGATTTTCGAAGCACATGCCCGCCATGCTCATCCCAGAAGAAAATATATTCGATCTCATAAGAAAAAATGTCGGGTTTGTTAAAAAAATAACAGACACCGATCACATTGATCCCCTCTCTGACAAAATTAGCATCTTCTTATATGTTGATTTGAAGTCTAGTATATATAATCATTATGTGCTCTGGATGTAAATCCCAAACATACATACCTTTTTTCCCTCCATCATTCTCTCCTAACTTACGATACGACACGGTGGAATCCTACCATGTGTATCCCGCCTCAAATCTCTTAACGTCTCCAGTCACTGGATTGCTACGGCAGCGAAGTCAACAAAATACACTCGGAGGATAATGAAACAGAGGTGGTGGATGTAGACTTTTGCTGTGGTGGGGGCGCCCCGTATATCTACAATCAAGCTGTTGAGTTGTGGAGACCGAAGGAAGCCGCGAAATACCCTTGCGTTCAGTGTTTCCTTGCAGGAATCCACACCCAGATTTTTTTAATTGAAATGGAATTGCTATAGCAAGAAGACTATATGTATGATGTAATACATATTGTATTAATCACATATTATTTTAATGTAAAATTTACAAACTTCAGCAAAAATACAAAGAGAATGAATCATTTATTTTAAAACATATATTTTCATTACACATATTTTCCAAATATATATTATTTTATTACATAACACTCTATTACAGATCTAGTTAAATATTCTCAAGAACTTTAAAACTATTATACAAAATAAAACATATTATAGTTTTTGTATATACCATATACAAATTCTCTATTACAATTTGTTATAGTAAGAAGACTATAGGTTTGAAAGTATATAAGTAAGAAGTAATATATGCCAAATTATATATATAGCTACACTAAAAGATATAAAAAACTTTTACAGAAAGATATTCTCTCTAAAATATCGATGATGGTTTAAAGAGATAAAAATTAATATAGTATCAACATTATAGAATGATTTTTTTAGTCGATGTTAAATAGTAAATTTATAAATTTATTTCATGATAATTTTTAGATATACCACTCCAATCAAAAATCATGTCATTCTAATAAAAAATTTGAGCAGCCGTGATTATGAACAACGTTTGAAGTAAATTCTTAAATAGAGGGAGTATAATTATATAAATTTGATAAAAGTGTACATAACCCTTCAATTATCGATGTTGACCACTTCACCCTCTAACCTTTGAAACTGGACTTTTAATCCCCTGAGCTATTGAAAACCATCTCGATAAACCCCTGGGCGGTTTTGAAGGTGGTTTCACTGCTCATGGTCTGATATGTCAGTTTAGAATAGGTCTATTTTACCCTCTTAACTATCAATAATAGTTTATTCACCCCCTAAAGTTTAGAAATAGATATTTAATCCCCTGAAATATTGAAAACGATCTAAAAACCCACTGAGCAATTTCAAATGCAGTTTTACTTTCCACAGTGCTACACGACAATTTCTATCTCTCTTCAATCTGACGTACACCGTGTGACATAAGTCAAGTGTCTACACGAGTATAAGGTTGAGAAGAGGGGTAAAAACTGACATACAGGACTGTGGATTAATACCACCTCTGAAAAAGCGCACATGATTATCTAGACTTTTTTCAACACTTTGAGGGTTAAAAGTCTGATTTTAAAGTTTGAAGTGTGAAGTAGACTAGTATTAATATTTGAGAGGGTAAAATAGATCTATTCCAAACTGACATATACGACCATAAATAATGAAACCACTTTCAAAACCACCCAGAGTGTTATCTAAATGGTTTTAAATAGTTTAGGATGTTAAAAGTCTGGTTTTAAAAGTTAGGGGATGAAGTGAACTAGCATTGATAGTTGAGGGATTATATAGATTTATCTCTATAAATTGTAGATTTAAACTAAGTTTATGATGAGTCCATAGCGGATGGCGGGGCGGAGCCACAGGACTGCACGAGTAGAGGAGCAGGTGGAGAAATCAAGGCAGCGAGCGACGTGTGTGCGCCGTTCGGGTTTTGGGATTTATATTGAGCTGTCAGATTTATGGCATGTCAGCGGGATATCCGCCTTTCATCATGCCTGGCAGCCGGCACAAGCACGACCCACCATCCCGGGCCATGCCGGCACAGGTTCTTGCTTCGCCCGGCTAAATTTTGCAAACTTTGTGCCGGTCCAAATCGTTCATAAGCTTTTTCTTTAAAAAGATTTTCTTTATTATTGTCATTACGGTAATAATTTTAATTTGAAACTAAACTATAGTTATTTTCCTTATAACAAAGCGGCACTTGAAGCTCTCCACAGTATTCTCTGGAACGAAGTAATCCAAAGCGAGAGAAATCAAACTTGTTTTCTGATACTCTCCACAGCTTTCTCTGATTTCTTTAATCAATAAATCTTGAAGGGCGTCCAACCGAACGCGCATCGAAGGTGCCAGAAACTTGATCGGCACTCAACTGAAGGATTCAAATCAGTCCCGACTGAGCGGCATAGCCACATCGATGGCCAATTCGCCATGGACGGCACGGAAGGAGCTGTCAGCAGCGGCGGCAGGACGCATGTCCTGCTCCTGCCGTTCCCCGGGATGCAGGGCCACGCTAACCCGATGCTTCAGCTTGGCCAGCGTCTGGCTTACTACGACCTCAGCCCAACGCTCGTGGTATCCCGCCACGTACTCTCCACTACCTCATGTCCTTTTCCCGTGGCCACCATCTCAGACGGCTTCGACGAAGGCGGGATCGCCTCGTGCCCTGATACGGCGGAGTACGTACGCCGGATGGAGGCCGCTGGATCGGAGACCTTGGCGCGGCTGATCGTTGCCGAGGCGCGCGCAGGGCGACCAGTCCGGGTGCTGGTGTACGACTCGCACCTCCCGTGGGCACGCCACTGTAACGATGGGGTTTTCTTGCCTTTTGATAAGACTCGATTTTACGTGTCTTCGCTAATCTCAAGAGGCTGGCAACATGTTTATCACAAGTGATCAATCAAAAACCATAACAGAGTAAGTAAACAAAGATAAGATAAATTAAATCAATGAGATCATCCATAAAACTTACTGAACTTCTTAAAGCAGAACAAAACTACTGAGATTCGAAAAACTAAAACAGCAGCAGAAGCAACGGGCGGGAGCAAACACCAAGACGAATCACTTCCTTCACAGCCAACTCGAGTGCAGGAGCGAACCTCAAACCACAGCCGAAAGATAGATGAGAATGATCTTCTAGCTGACCTCTAAAAAAAGACGGGAAAAGCTATGAGTACGTAAATACTCAGCAAACCGCGCACTACCTATCAACAATGTATGCATGCAAAAGATAGTTTCAAAGATAAAAACTGGCTCAAGTGCTAAATGCAAGTTCAAAACATTTTATTTTAAAGATGCAAGAAGTTTTATTTTAAAACAGTCCAATTTTATTATCTTGCCTCACAGGAATCTCCGTTATCCCGAACGGAAGTTCATTTTAAATGTCGGTGTAATCTTCACACCTAGCCGGAGTCCAGAACATTTTAAAACAGAAGTAGAGGGAAGAAAACAGAACTACTCAACGAGGAGCACAACTCAGAGGGTGTCCTTAAAAAAACATAACAATGCGCATTGGCTGTAACTCTGCAGAGTTTATGCACCTAGACCCCGATATAGTAACCACACAAGACCCATCCACAAGCTTTAACCGGTGCTATCCGTCCTCCAAGATAAAGATCCCAAATGCCTACGCAATCGGGTCCTAGAGCTGTGAAGAGACTACCACTGATCAGGTGGGGTATCTCGATCTCATGTGGGGAGTCATAGCTCTACACCACACTAACACGTCATCACCAACCCACGGGTAAACAACCACTCTTAGCAAACTTCAAGATCAAGCCCCTGCCCATACAGGATAACGTGGTATGCATGGTTGTCGACTGAGCGTACAAGGCTTGAAGGATTCGGTCTTTAATTACCGGGGCAGGCTATCTCTCCAACCTCAACTCCAAAACCAACAAACCTCTCGAAAGGTCTAAAAGCCCGAACCTCACATGTACCCGCAACAGGTACGTCAACAGGGACTTTTCAAGAGTCCCCCAGCACCTCATACTCTAGCCTGCCCCTGCTAAATAGTTTGTATAGAGTTATTTGCAAAACACACACATTTGAATCACAGTTCAAAAGCATTTAACATAAATTCTATTTTTATAGAGATAAGGTGTCATATAGTAAATAAATGTAACTAAACATGGCTAAGCATAAAAGTAAAGTAATAGTACTAAAGCAGTCTTAGGGCTTAAAATATGTAAAAAGATAAATAAGCACGGCTTGAAAATGTTGCTAGCATATTTTAAAACAATTGGCATGCAAATTATGGTTACAAACAAAATATGCAGTTTAAAAGCTAGGATCAAAATTGGTGAAGGAATGCGGCTTGCCTTGTGAGTCGATATCCCATCCGGGATATAGGTCCTTGCGTAGAGCAATCTTCAAATTCTCAGTAGCAACTTCTTTAACTGGACAAACTATATGAAAAAGGGTGTGAACTATTAAAATAGTAAATTTAAATTTGAATAATTAAATTCAAATTTAAATTACGAAACTAAACGTTTCAAACTCGAATCCGAGAAGGTACCTACGCGAAAAGCTCGACAGAATGGATTTAACGAGACATCCTAAAAAAACATTGAAAACTAAACAGAACTCTCTTTGGATTCAGAAGATTAACTATATAAAAGAAATTCCAAGAAAAAGATAAACTTAGAATTTTCCTTCTTCACGTGTGTAACGACCGGGTTTTCACTTATCTTTTGATAAGTCCCGATCTCACGTGACATTGCTAATCCCAAAGTTTGGCAATCACGATATCACAAGCGATCAATCAAGAAACCATAACAGAAATATTAAACAAGAGACAAATTAGAAAATAGTAGATCAGAGTGAAATTATTAGAATAAAATCCTCTAAAAGGGTCCATCGGCACGCAGGCCGGAAATATCTCAAAGCGAATATATCTCTATCGTGAATCCAACAAAAGCAACGGCGGAAGCATCAATATGGCGACAGTAACGAACCTCCTCCACACAGGCTAGCTCGAGCGCAGGAGCGCACGTCACGGGCCGTCGTAGATCTAGTCGAAGTCAAAGCTGAGCGAATCTTCTGAAAACAACAAATTAAAAAGCCATGAATACGAATACTCAGCAAACCGCGTACTACCTAACAACAATGTATGCATGCAAATGGTTTCAAGGGTAAAGATTTGGCTCAAGTGCTAAATGCAAGTTTAAAACATTTTATTTTATTTAAAGATGCAAGAAAGCTTTATTTTCAAACTTGTCAAATTTTATTATCTTGCCCCGCAGAGATCTCCGTTATCTCGGACGAGGGTTCATTTTAGTGCCGATGTAATCTCTACACTCGGCCACAGCTCAAAGGCCGGAGTCAAAAACATTTAGAAAAGGAGAGGAGGAAGAAAAACAAAACTACTCAACGAGGAGCACAACTCAGGGTGGTGTCCTTCCAAAAGGACGTGCCAATGCGCATCGACTAAAACTCTGCAGAGGTTATGCACCTGGACCCACGAGAAGCGTCATCGGAAACTACCGTCGTAGTCCCGACAAACACACAAAACCCGTCCACAAGATTTAACTGACGTCATCCGTCCTCCAGGATAGGGATCCCAAAAACCTACGTGATTGGGTCCTGGAGCTGTGAAGAGCCTACCACTGATTAGGTGAGGTATCTCGATCTCATGTGAGGAGTCAAAGCTCAACACCACACTAACACTACACCGCCAACCCACAGGTAAACAACCAATCTCGGCAAGCTTCAAGATCAAGCCAACTGCCCATACAGGGTAACGTGGTGTGCATGGTTGTCAACTGAGCGTACAAGGCTCGAAGGACTCGGTCCTTAATTGCCAGAGCAGGCCATCTCTCCAACCACAACTCCAACAACCAACAAACTCGCCGCCAAAGCCGAAGCCTCCAGTGTACCCGCCACAGGTACTCTCATAGGGGCTTTTCGAAAGTCCCTCAGCTCCTCATACTCTCTCCTGCCCCCACTATATAGTTATGTATAGTTATTTGCAATACTCACACATTTGAAGCACAATTCAAAAGCATTTAACACAAATTCTATTTTTATAGTGATAGGTGTGAGATAAAATAAATGCGACTAAGCATGGCTAAGCATAAAAGTAAAATAAATGTACTAAAGCAATTCTAGGGTTAATATTTATGGAACAATAAACAGGTACGGCTTAGGAATGTTGCTAGCATATTTTAAAATAGTTGGCATGCAAAATTAAGGTTGCAAACAAAACATGCAGTTTAAAATGCTAGAAACAAGTGATCAAGGAACGCGGCTTGCCTGGCAAGTCGGGATCGAAGTCGAGATATGGATCGTCGAACTGAGCTGGCTCGCAGAACTCCTCCTCAGGGATAACAGCTAATCACCACACGAACAATAGGGATTAGACACTAATTACGCGATAAAGAATAGAACTGAAATTAGAATCTAAATCGAAATTACTAGACTAAATGCGCGCAAAACGTTCCCCGAAACAACCTTATACAATAATCGCGACGGGACAAATTAACGGGACAAATTCGGGATTAAACGGAGATCAAACGGGGTGCCACGGGAATTGTAGACAATCGAGATTACAAGGATTTAAATTAATTACAGAGTAATTAATCCCAGATTAAAATAGCAATTAATCTAACAATCAATCGGAACGGAAAATGAATTTAGGAGAAGAGAAATTGTTCTCACCGAGATCTAAAATTCGGAGACGAAATTGGAGAATCGGAGACGCGGACTGGAAATTGGAGATCGGAAAGGGATCGGTGCAGCGCTTCTCTGGTCGATCCGGCGGACAATCGCAGAAAACGGGCGACGGGGTCGACGCTTGGACCGGTGGACGGCACGCTGGCTTCGGTTGGGACGCAGGACGGGGTGGAGCAGAGCGCGGTGCAAGCGACTTGAAGACTCGACGCGACTGGAAATCGAGGTTGATGGCGTCGGTGCAGGCGACGGCGACAGGCGACGATGCGGTCAGGCGCTGCTTGGAGCGAGGATCGAGGCGACGCTGGCTCGACGCGAAGATCGGGGCGTGCGGGTGACGCGGGAGGCGACAGCAGGCGCGCGCGGCGATCGAGGGAGAGACGGCTACGGCAACGGAGGCGTGAGGACGGCACGGCGCGAGAGACGGCGCAGCGCGGGGTCGGCGTCGGAATCGAGGCGACCGCGATGGAGAGAAATCGGACTGGCGGCGCAGGAGGATTTTTGTGGAGAATGAGGATGGAAAAGGAGATTAGAGTGAGAGAGGGGTATTTATAGGTGGGGATTAAAATAGGTAGGGTTAGGAATAAATCTAGAATTTAATTGAAAAAAAAATGTGAAACAATTGAGAAGGCTGCAGAAATTAATTTGGAAAATTATTTAGAGACCCGAAAATTAATTAGGGAATTTCCGGAAAATAATTTTAATCAAACGTAAAAATTATGCGAACTAAATTATTTCGGCACCGGATTAATTTAGACGAACGGATTTCAGATTTAGACGAACCGAATTCGGAACAAATAATTTTTTATCGGAATGAAATATTGGAACAGATAAATTAAATTAGAACGAAAATTTGGAAAAAACCCACTTTAATAATTCGAGAATTTTGGATGTTACAACGTTAACTCTTGATAGCACTAGAATGGTGCCCACTGCCCAAGACGACAGACAAACCACGTTCTTACCATCTGAACCGCTGCCACAGAACCATGCACTTGGTCCACTGTCTCTCTCTCTATACAAGCTCGGTTCCATGAGGCACAGACTGCCACGAACAGCATCTCGTGGACTAAATTCCAAGCAGATCAGCACAACTTGAACAACGATACGGAGTAGTACTGAATTCCTGTGACTCGTGCTCAAGAAAACATTCCAGGTAGTTTAAGCTCTGAACCTCTGAACCTAAGCCTTAAACCTTTGAACTCTCCTGCCACGCACTGATGCTGGACCCAGTTGCTTTCTTCGACCTCCAGCGCACAACCTACTTGGCCAACAAAAACGAACGGAACAATCTGCTCAACCAGGGCTTGGCATCGACGGCTACGAGGCCCTCGCTCCAAGCAGCTGCACATGAGACTAATCGACTATCCTGCCTGTAGCCTACGGTTACACGATCACCCACAGCAAGACGAACACAAGACGCAGAGACAATGCTAAGACGAGCGGTCGCAGAACGACGATGAGACTTGCACGAACGACGGGGCTTTATGGGGAAAGCTTCTTACTCTGGGCTTGGTGCGATGAGATGACAGAGGCACCGGTTGTACTCAGCGGCGAGGTTGACGGCGAGGCTCTCACACGGCACGATGCTGACGTGAACTCCGGAGCTCTGACAAACCGAAGGCGCTAAACGAGAAAATGGACCAGTCATCGCTTCAACGAGACGACATAACGAAGGACAACGATCAGCGAAGCTTACTAACGACGAACCAGAACTGAGAACTCGGCGGCCAACTGCTGAGCTCCGAGTAGAGCTGCTCTCTTCGGCCCTGAGATGACTCGAGATTAGCACCTCCCAGATCAGCATGAGATGAAGACTAGAATGGCCAAAACAATAGAAATCCTACACATCCACCGATCTACTTGATAGCCAACCACGAGAGGAAAAGCAGACAGCAACACAGGAACTCACCGAAACTTGAGCGGTTCTAGACCTCGAAGAAAGCGGTCGAACGGGTCGGTGCGACGAAGACGGCCTAAGATCCGCATGCGACGGTGTTGGATTTAGTGAAGGTGTCTGCAGCTCTCAGACGTTGCTCCTCGGTGACCGCGTCAACTGGGTACAGCTTGGGTGCGAACAGCAGAACTGCAACTCGGATCAACCTCGCTCTCAACATACAAGCAAATGGCGACGGGAGGACTGGGAACGGAACTGGTAAAGAGAACCCACCGACGTAGACGATGCGTGGAGTAGAGCTCAACCCGATCCTCTTCCTCGAATTCGCCTGCGATTCAACGAGCTAAGAACCTCGCGAGCAGAACAGAATGGGGAAGGACAAGGAAGAACGATGGCTCTCACCTGGCGGCGCGGAGGGAAGGGCTACAGAAAATGACGTCTCCGGCAGTTTTTAGGCGTCGCGACGAGCAACCACAATGGTTACTATCGGCTTCGGTACCAGTGGTGGACCAAGTGTCAGTCGGCATTTGCTGCTACATTCCGCACAATGTTAGAAGGTATAAGATGGGATTTACTTAAATAAAAAATGATTCTTCTAAGCTCGGATGCTGATCGGAAAACGCTGGAGCAGCAACTAGCGGAAATTGTTTATTGGATACACTGTATACATATATTATAAAATTGGCTTGCTGCCGGCATTAGTCTTACGACCGGGTTTTTGTTACTACCGAGCCTCACAGTGGTTACGACCGAGCAGTGCTGAACATTCAATGCCTATTACCGAGTTTATTTTACCATTGTGGATGCCCTAAGGTTCCAACGCCAAGGGACAGGAACCGTCCGAAGCATCTTGGAGTGGAGGTTAGAACCTGGGATGCTGACACGTGGTGAAGGAGCTTTCCTGGTCGCGGTCGACGCTTGCTCGGTTGGCAAAGCTCGCATGCCAGCTTGCTGCTGGCTGGCCAAGCTGGGCCGGTGATCGCTCTTCCAATGAGTCGGGAGTCCAGGTCACGCACCAAAGGAAAAGGAACGTGGCCCAAGGTGCTGGACGATCCAACTTGAAAATCAAGATTTCAAACAACAGATGGACAAGTGATTCAAACTTAAACTTTATTTCAAATTTGATAGTTCAAATCACGGGTTGTTACAGCCACGTGGCGCATGATGCCGGCGTGGCTGCTGCCGCGTTCATGACGCAGCTGTGCGCCGTCGACCTCATCTACGGCGAGGTGTGGGCCGGCCGATTGGCCCTGCCGCTGACCGACGGGAGCGCGCTCCGTGGGAGACTCGGCGTGGAGCTGGGACCTGACGACGTGCTCGTCAACTCGTTCCGGGACCTGGAGCCAAAGGTACGTAACTTACACCGCGTCGTGCCTGTCAAATGTTGGCAAAACAGAGGACTGGGCTGATGCTGTCTCCAGCTGCAGCATTAAGATTCCGTTCTCTGTGGACAACGTCGCAAGATAATTTGGTTCTTGTTGAGCAGGAAGCAGATTACCTGGAGGCGACGTGGCGCGCGAAGACAGTAGGCCCGACATTGCCGTCGTTCTTCCTTGGCGACGACCGGTTGCCATCGAACAGGACTTACGGGTTCAATCTCTCCTCCTCCAACACTGCTCCCTGCATGGCGTGGCTGGACAAGCAGGCGCCTTCCTCTGTTGTGCTCGCGTCCTACGGCACCGTTGCTAACCTGGACGCTGCTCAGCTGGAGGAGCTTGGCAACGGATTGTGCAACTCCGGCAAGCCTTTCCTCTGGGTGTTGAGGTCCAGTGAGTCAGAAAAGTTATCTATAGAGATCAACGCAAGTGCAAGGACAAGGGTCTTATCGTTCCTTTCTGCCCTCAACTCGAGGTACTGGCACACAAGGCCACAGGTATAAAATTAACATTTTTAAGTGAGAGTTCGTATAATGTCAGTGAAATATGAATATCCATTGATGGCTGTTTAATCTTGTACTCAAATTCAGGTTGTTTCTTGACACATTGCGGATGGAACTCAACAATTGAAGCGATTGTTGCTGGTGTGCCGATGGTAGCAATGCCACAATGGCCGGACCAGCCGACCACGGCAAAGTATGTTGAGAGCGCATGGGGAATTGGGATGTGCATGCCGAAGGGATTGGTGAGGAGAGAGGAGGTGGAGAGGTGCATAAGGGAGGTGATGGAAAGTCACAGGAAGGAGGCGTACAAGAGGAATGCTGCAATGTGTACACAGAAGGCTAAAACTGCCATGCAGGAGGGAGGGACCTCGGACAAGAACATTTCTGAATTTGCTGCCAAGTATATTTCAACTTGTTTTAAGTCTATATAATCTTGGTCTTTAGATACAAATGTTAAAGGCTTGCTTAGAATCAACTTTGTATGCGATCAAAATTATACAGTTGTGTAGCTAGACAAGTGGCTTTCTTTTGTGGGGTAACCAGTGGGTCAGAATGGCAAATTTGTTGCCCTGGGATTATAAGAGTGGCAGTTCCGGTTTCTTTGGTAAAAATGGCGTGGAAGAAAACTCTACTTTCCATTGTGCCGACAAACCGAAGTGCAATGTCAGGTGCTAGAGTATAACTTAATCATCCACCTTTACTTATCAATTTAAGCTTTTTGTGAAACTAGTTAGTGCATACTCCCTCCGGTAGTCCGGTGTTAAAAAATGAAGCCGTTTTAGAGAATATTTTAGTCAAATATTTGGAATATAAATTATAAATAAATTTTATTTTATTAAGTTAAGAAATGTGAAAATCGTATGATTAGATTTATCTTAAAATGCTTTTTTAAAAGTATATATATGAAACTTTTTAATAAATATTTTCTAGAAAATAGGAGTATAAGTTATATTTTGAAGACTGTGTCATTGTCAAAACAACTTCTTTTTTTGACACCGGAGGAAGTACTAGCTTTATATGAGGCATATATCCGTTGTTTCCTTCTTCTCGTCGCTTTATTTTTGGCTCCTAAGGAGGTAGCAAGTACGGGATTAATCCCCTCTGCATAGGTCAATTTCTACCCTCCCTCCGACCACCCCTTTCATGACATCAAGGCCCACTGGCCTTTTTATTTATGGTTTTCTTTTATTTTTTCTTTCTTTTTTACTTTAATTTTTCTTTGTTTTCTTTTTATTTTTCTTTCTTTTTTATTTATCATTTCATTTTTTCACTTATTTTCTCCTTTTAAATTTATTTCTTTCTTTCATCTTTCTAATTTTTCCTTTTTCTTTTTTACTAAGCTTATTCACACATTTATCAAAAAAATCAGAATAACTTATTTTAATTACTAGAATAATTATGTACTAATGGAAAAATTAATTTTTACTTCTGGAATAATTAGTTTCACCACTGGAACAATTAAATCTTATTACAGGAACATTATATTCATTTAGATGGAACATTAAAAAATAAAAAAAATTAAAAATTATATTTCTTTCATTAATTATAAGGAATATAATAATTCAAACGGATTAAAAAAGTATTGTTTGATAGAAAAATCAATTTCAAGTTTAAACCTAGAGGTGGGCCGAAAAGAAGCTTGTAAATATCCTGTTATTCTGTTATTCTGGCGCATAAAAATGCAATGGGGATCGGCCCAGTTATCCTGTTATTCTGGCGCAATGCGGGGAGAGCTGGGCAGAGGCACGTGACAGGTAGCCTACGGCGGAACGTGATAGAACCCCAGCAAGTATATATGGCACAACACCTTAAAAAAAGACAATTATGAAATATAGCATACAAAATAGAATATGAATTTAGTATTAGGAACGGTTTCAGGTTTGGAAGTTAGGATTATCTCACCAGCATAAGCGGGGAGGCGACCCATAAGCAAACCAGCCAAATGACACTGATGGCAGGGCGCCATGTAGAACATTCGTTAGAGGCGAGGGTGAAGGCTGCACAATGCCAAATACAACAGCGTCAATGCAAGAGAAGATTTTGTTTGGGGGGGTGGATACGAGGTTGTGTGTTTGATTACAACTCGATGACTCAGGAGACAGATCCTTAATTAAGAAACATTGTTTAGTTACCTATATGCATTGTATGTTTTTGTGTGTGAGTATGTCTGTGTGTTTTGTTGAATATTAATAGACCACTAATCAAAGTTCTAATAATATATGCACATCAACTATACTATATATTCACAAACTCCACATGCCAAGAAATAAAAAATACATGTATTTTTCCACGTAGGATAAGAAACTGAGCAAGACAATATGTATGAGATTGGGCGTGTAGGATATAACTACGCAGGCAACGTGGATAGCCTTCCCCTCTGCTACACGGTGGGATAGGAAGGCTGCATGGCCAGACCGCAAATGCCCCCCTCGTCGGATATGTCTTTCTCCATTCTCAGGTACTCCCTCCGTTCCAAAATATAACTATTTTTAAGTTTAATCAAAGTCAAATTTTACTACTAAGAATGTATAATTAATAATATTTTATCATATAAAAATTATATTTTTTGAATTCATCGTGAAATAAGCTTTCATAAAAGGTATATTTTTATATTAGAAATTAGGCAATTTTCTAGATATTATCAGTAAAAGTGAAAAGAATTTGATTTTTCCAAATCTAAGAATGCTTATATTTTGGAACGGAAGTAGTATCCCTTTTCTCCCCATGATGTACCCCATGAATTCTTCAAAATCCAGTACTTTGTACCATCACTCTCAATACCATAACCAACCACGGCGATTGCATGATCAAGGTCCGTGCTGCAAGAGCCGGTCATCACGCCGCCAGAGTACCGCTGAAATGTTTTGTCACCGGTGTCGACTGCAACTGACACTGGTTGATGGGCAACTGCCTTAATGAGGGCAGCCTCGTTATTGGCTGGCACATTTTCGTAGCCCTTGATAGTTGCAGCTATTTGGGATCCATTCTTGCATGTGCCACCATCTTCTGCCTTGCAAGGAGAGCTCGACTCGGTGGCGAGGCCCCTATTCTTGATGATGAACTCGAAGGCGCTCTCCTTCTCGCCGCTGTCACGGCCCTCATCCATGCTGTGGGTATCACAGTCAACCAGTTCTTGCTCGGAGAGTGAGATGAGCTGCCCCATGCTCAGCTTCACAATGCCTTCCGTGGCAGCCACGGCCGAGAATGCCCAGCAGCAGCCTATATTTAATAATCACAAAATAACGAGAAACATATTTTCTAAAATGAGTTTGGTACGTCCAAGATATGCATATAAACTTGCCGAGATATACTTACCACATTGGCCTTGATTCTTGATAGAGAGTGACAGCTCCCTTGATCCTCCAGTCCACGGTCGGCTGGAAATGCATCGGTGCTAACGTTCTCATATTTGAATCGGGTAGGTACCTTGGCCATATTCTGTTTCCAACCCTTGTTTGTTCTCGCTGCTCGGAACTCATCATTGGTGAGGTCCGCAAACTGATTGGTCTCGAGCCAGAACTTGTTGTTCCCTGCATTAAACGACTCAATGAAGGCGATGTTGTCCCTGAACACCTCTAACCGCCGTGCCTTCTCGGCTGCATCCTTGTAGACACGGCCGTACCGCCCCATCCACTTCTTGTGGATCTCCACCATGGCCGTGTCGCTGAGCTCGCGAGCTGCTAGGACATAGCTGAACAAGTAGAGGCAGCTAAGCACGAGGATGAAAGCTTTGGAGGTGGCCATGACCAGTTCTGGTGTGATCCTTCTAGTTCTGGTGTGTATAGGCCTGCGTAATGGCACAGGGTGCCATGTGTTTAAATAGGTACCGGAGTGAGAAACGATGGCACGCTAGCTGTTGATGCTGCTTTGGAGAAAATAATACAGCGTGCAGGTCAAGTAAATTAGTCATTATATCTATGTTGAACAAGCGTATGGTATCTGCAGAAAGAAAAGAAATATTAGTATAACTCTAGGAAATAGGAATGCTGCGAAGGCACGTTCATTGAATGGAACTGATCAGGCTTGAATATTACTTCATTTCTATTTTGAATGAATACGTTATTCTCATCGCCGTTATTGACCAAGGTTCAAACCACAATAGAAGAAAAGGGAACCTGTTGTACAGAAATATATATTTTTTGAATAAATTCATATATTTGGCAGCAAGTAGAATCCTGCACCATTTTGTTGTGTTCCACAAATGTTTTCTACTCGATCAACCCATACGGTTAGACCAAAATTTGGTATAGTCATTCTTATCCAAATGCTCTCAAGTAGTGTTGTTGGAATTTTTGACTTTACTATCTTTCATAATAATAGTTAAGGGCTGTCAATTTTCAACATATCCTGTAACGACCACAATTTTCAAATAAAAAATTAAAATCACTCAAGGAAAATTTCGTGAAACCTTCATTTAAATTTTAGTAAAATGCCAAAATTGTGTAATTAATAAAAATTGCTGGAACCAGAAATTTCAAAAATTATAAAAATTGAAACTTGTCAAGTGCTTAAATTTATTTTTCTTTATTTGTACTTTTTTTATTTTATTGCATTTCTTTTTTGAGTTTATCAAGTTTGTTTCTCTCTCTTTTACATCT
Source organism: Zoysia matrella (assembly GCA_001602295.1). NCBI lineage: Eukaryota > Viridiplantae > Streptophyta > Magnoliopsida > Poales > Poaceae > Zoysia > Zoysia matrella. Next base: position 185,070 of record BCLG01000512.1, read on the forward strand.
CCTTTAATCTTTTTTCAGAAATTCTGCTGTGGGCCGCATGCTTTTCTCCTGTCTTTCATTTTCTTCCCAAGCCCAGTTCATCGGGGCCCATGTCTCCCCTTTCCTCCCCGGGCCAGGCCACCTCGATCCTACCTTCCCCTTCTCCAGCCGAACCGGCCCAAGGCGCAGCCGCAGTCCACCTCGTTCTTTTTCGTCCCACATCGGCCCATCCGCCTCCTTTCTTTTCCCCTATCTAGCTCACACCAGCCCAGCGCACTCCTGTGCCCTCTTCTTCCTCCTCTGACTGAGTCAGCCGACCGACACATGTGCATGCTGCCGAGCCATCACCTCACCTTGTTGTTCACTACTTGTCCTCGCTTGTCATACCCTCTTTTTTGCCCAGCGCGTCACGTCCACACTCGCCCACATTGTCCTGCATTGCTGTTTCAGTGCATGCCTCACGCCATGTCGCCCGGTTACCATTGCCCCATCACTTTGCCAACTCAGCATGCCACCGTGCCTTCCCCTACTACCATAGCTCTGACCTCCATCTTTAAATCGTGACCGCGCCAGCCTCGCCGAGCCCCATCATCATCGTGCTGTTACAGTCTCGTTGCCGGAATCCTGCCACCAATGGCATTGCGACACCACCATCCACGAAAGTGCCATCATGCCCTCCTGCTACCCACTCTGCCCGGGGTCAAATCCCAGCTCTCCGCTCATGGCGCATGCGCTCGGCTTAGACCAGCATGACCCTAGCTCCTTGCTTGGGTTCTCTCTCCCTCTTTCTTTCTCTCTCTTCTCTCCCCTGTCCCGGCTATAAAAGGCCCTACCGAGATCAATTCCTTATTCACCTCACCTCCCTCTCTTTACCCCAACTCGCCCCACCTTGATTTGGCACCGTTGAGCTCGCTTGGTGAGCTCCACCATTGCTTCTACCGGAGCTCGGCTGCTAGCCCGCTCCGCCACTCGATCCACCCCGCCGATCCATTGTAAGGTTCTCTGCATCTTCCTGCTGTTCCTTGACCCTCTCACCCTCTCCCTGGTGAGCTTCCTACTATGCTCCGCATGCGTTGCTATCCACTCTATCTGCATTGTTCCGCCACCACCTCTACAGGTCATCGCCAGCAACGAGAATGTCAGCACAGGATCCACCATCCCTTGCTCCCGGCCGCACTTCACCCGCTCCTGCTGGGGCCACCAGCGCTCTAATGAAATCAATGCAGATCTCTCTCTCAGGTCCAATCAACTAAAATAGGACAAGCAAATGTTGTTTTCATCTGATTTCAAGTCTTCTGTAGAGAACTAGGCATAAAACTAGCTTTCTACAAAGAAACCAGGAAAGCCGCTCCCTTGTTCGGCCTCTATGAATTTATATCTATGAGTAGTGTTAGTGCTTGCAGAGTACCTTCTCTAATGAAGATGAAGAAGCTCGTGAGATCGATGTTGACTATATGTGTTTTGTCTTGCGCTCGAGTTTGCCCCTGTGGAGTTTCTTGAGGAGTTTCTCATAGAGATCTTTTGCCTTCTAGTGTTTGAGGATGTTTTATCCTCCTCTTGCTGAGTGTATCCTAAATTCTTGATTGTAATTATCTATTTTGTAATATTTTCTTTTATATTTGACATGTATGTGCTAACTACTAATCTAGAGATTGGTATGGTAAATATGAATACTCCATAAATAGGATATGACACATCACACTTGATTCCTTTTGCTCTAGATGGCGAATGGGTATTTGTTTGCTCTACTGCATTTTTGTTTGATGTGATGGAGAAGCAGTTGCGGGAGAAGAATGTACTTTACATGGACTTCAATATAAGTTATTTACTATGTATTTAATCATCAATTTCAACATAGATTGTATGAATGAATTGATGTTGATATTATGATATGTCATGGCAAGGCTATGATTTACAAAACCGATGAAGACCACTCGGTTTTCATGGTTTTCAGTGAAATCGGACCAGTGCTAATCATTCCTGCATTAGTGGGCTGTCCTACCAAGATGTAATTAAATGGGTCAATTGACAAGCAGTGTTGTCACAACCATAAGGCTGGAACAATCAGATATATAGTATTAGAAGGGATTAGAAAAACTGTCCTGCAAGGCTGCCACACAGGCAGGTTCACTATTCAGGGTTACAATATGCCATACAGAAAAGGAACAACTGAAGTTCCTAAAATTACTGAAGTTACTGAAATTACAAGTTACTGAAGTTAATTCTAAATTGAATCAATTT
>BCLG01000513.1:0-12612 GCA_001602295.1 Zoysia matrella
ACCGGCCAAAGGATGTAAGCATAGATGCTAAGACTAAAATGCACGGTTCATGCTGCCATTGTCCCATCGTGAACCTAGCAGTGTACAATTTTTGCATCTATTCCTTACCTATGGTCACACGCAAAGCAAGCATATGCAGACAGACAAAGTTGCTGGTCCTGCTGCATTTGTCTTTAGGACCAGAAGCATAATACCTCCACCAGTTGCTGCGCCTGGCTGGATTGAGGTGCACGCTGATGCCAATAATTCGCCCCTTGATTCGGCCTTGTGCCCCTACGTGAAGATGAAATCTCCAAATCATTATGCAGCATCTTGTTCTCTACGGATGGTCACACGCAAAGTAATGCACGTACGTACGCACATACAACAAAAATTACTGGTCATATATCTACCTAAAAAAGCGATAACATGCAAAAAAGGTAGTAAAATTTGTAGGACCACCTTTTTTTTTTGATGGGGGGGGGGGGGGGAATTAGGTACTTATTCTACTAGCTAGATGCGAGCATACTTCATCGGTGTTAATTAATGCTCCCTTTGTTCTCAAGCCAATTAGGTACGTATTCTACTAGCCAATATACTTCATCGGTGTTAATTAGACAAAATTGAACTAAAATTGTTATCCCAACGATAATAAGTTAGGAATGGAGAAGGGCAGCCCTAGCATGGGTCAAGGTGTACAGATGCGACTCATACCGGCTGGCGGCTGACGAGGCAGCATGCTGTCGTAAGTTCAGTTACTTTACAAGACAAGTTAGTTTATGTCCAAGAGCAAATGTAATTTTTTTACATTGGCAGATGCCATATGTTTTGCCCTGCCGTCTATCCCTCATATTCATCATACAGGCACTGATATTGTGATCGCATGGTAGAGGTTCAATCTGATTCATCTACGCTACCACAAAGCGGAATTTTCTTGCGGGCCTGAAACCGCCATGAAAATGGCTTAAACTTCCAGGAAAATCATTTGAGTGAGTCAACCTTTATGCAAAATCACACACGAATTTCGCACCACCGAAATCTCATTTTCATAAGGGTTGACACAGGAAATATTTTGGCGAGGGCAATCCCTGTCGTCACCATCACGAAAAATGGGATGTCGCAAAGTTTACATGCAATTTTTTTTCACAGCTAACTTACAGGATAAAACATTTTCACGGTGGTCTAAGCGACAGGAAAATTGGTTGCCGCCCAGGAAAATAGTTGATTGGCAGCTTTATTAGCACCAGATAGCCACTGTTACTAGCACATTTGCTCAGGAATCAGAGATATGAGATTCCAACTTATAATTTATTTGGCCATCACTCAAGCATACATTCTTTGACAATCATAAGGCATGTTAAAATAGCTACTACATCTCACATGTCCATAAGAAAAATTAAATTGTAAGATTCAAAAGCAAACATCATTAACACACCCACAGCCACATCGACGTTGGGATGCAATCTCCACCGTACATGTCGCCAGGAAAAGAAAAAAAATATATCTAAAACCTAGACTCGTAGACGTAATTCAGTAGTCTGGATGACACCGCGGGGACGCCACCTCCTCAAAAGGTTCGCGGCCGCGGGGACGGCTCTTCCACGCCCCAGGTGGCCGCTTGCCGAGGTCGAGGTCGCGCCCGGTGGCCGCCTGTACAGACCTTGTTCAATCATTGAAATTGTTTAGCATTAACTCACACAAACCTGATAAAAACGAACAATCTTGTAGAAGGTAAATGTACTGAGTTTGAATAATACAAAGATTGGGCTCATTAGTGCAGTAAAATTGATTTTCTATGACAAGAACATAAACTCATCTTAAAATTTTGCCAACAAAAAACGACCACATTCATTCTCAAGGCTTAGAAATAAACATATTAACTGGTACCAAAATAAAAGAAACCAAAACTGCATCCGCTGCCACTATGAAATGCTCATGTACCTATTAATAGCGGACGAACTTATGGCTCGGTGATAGTGCCGCTCGTTGCAGCACACGCCGCCTGCGTTCGAGGCCGCCGACGCAGGACATCGCGTGGGGATAAAAATCGCTCCATAACAAAAATTAATAGTTAACGTTGTGTATGGACATGCAGAGGTGGGAAGTCTTCAATTTTCTAAAACAACATACCTGCTAATAAATTACCACATCACCACCATTACTAGAAGAATGACTCAAAATAACCTCCTTTTTTAGGGGGGAAGTGGTAGATGCTCTACATTTCAATTAGGCAGGAGCAGTAGAAAGAACATGCAAAAGGGTCCCCGGTACAAGTCTTATAAATTGGGTAGCCGATGCTGCCCAACCTATGCGAGTCCCAGGACACTAATCAATGACGAAAGAAGGAAAAAAAAACTTGACCTTCCAGTAGAGAGAGACTAGCAGACAGACAACATATAAATAACAAAAAACAAAAGGGGAAGGGGCAAAAAAAGAGAGAAAGACTGGATACGATAAACACAACTCATGTGTATCTTTGGGGGCAACAAATCTTCTTCATGGGTAAGAGCTCTTCTCATTGATTTTCTCGTTGTCATGTCGTAGCAATTGATCTCCTCTTGCTAGTAGTGCAATCTGTAGTTGATCTTTTTCTGGCCCTGAAAAACTCTTCTATTCTTTTGTAAAAAAAGAACAAAAACCGTTCCATTCCTTTCCTTCCATATATTTCACTAGGTTTCGAGGATTGCTCTGTTATAGATCTCATATATATGTTCTTTTTCCAAGGCTATATATACTTACTGTGTATATATATCCAGCTTACAATTTCTATTGCTTGTCCTACGTCTTTTGTTGTCCCCTCAAAAGAAAACCAACTGCATACAAATTGCAACCTTTTAACACATGGAGTATGAGGTGTCGTTTCTACCTCTTGTAGGAATATAGGGCAGATATGATGCTGTTGTCCCATCCTCTCTTCTCTAGATTGTCAGATGTTAGGATCTTTCCGTGCATGGCAACCCAATGAAATATGAGGATCTTCGGCTCAGCCTGGGCTTTTCCAGAGGCCTGATAATTCAAGGGCCGATAGTACCAATAGTTGAGCTTGTAAGCTGATTTTGATGTATAATTTCAACTTGTCATCCACTTCCAAAGAACTGTAGCTCGCTGTCCCTCTGTCATCCGTAGGAGTCTTCTAATTGCACAAATTTAGTCGACTGTTGAGGGGTATTGATCTTTTTCAATACTCTGATCCAGCTCCTGTTTAGAAGCTCCTTGGCTACGTACTGTCATGTTATTCAGCCACCTATCGTTCTAGAAAGGGCACAGTATACCAATCTATAAGTGTGGTGCTCTCTATTTTAATGTCATGTTATTCAGCCACCTATCGTTCTAGAAAGGGCACAGTATATCCTTTTTCTTTTTTTTTTGAGGGAATGCTGCGGCTAGCTTTATTGATTGAGAAGTTACATCATGTGCCAGGAGGCCTAAAATAATGCTAGGGGTTCATCATCCCAGATACATGATTTTGATATATAAGCATCTCTAGCTAGGGCATGAGCAACCTGATTAGCTTCTCTATTTCAATGTTCAATAGAGACTTTACTAAAGCCACTCTACAAAACCCAACGATCGCTACATAGAGGTGCTGCTGCCGTTGCCGAGATCCATCCATCCATTATTTCCACAACCTGTATACAGTCGGTTTGGATGACAAAATTATTTGCACCGATATAATCCGTTGAGCCCGCAGCGAACCCACCATACATGCACAAGCCTCCGCCATTGGCGCGCCAACCACATGCACCAGGAATTTATTGCTAGCCGCCACACACTTACCCTTTGCATCTCTAATTAATACCCTCCCTCCCTCCACTTCCAGTGTCCATGTCGAAAGCAGCATCAACATTTATCATCAAGCTTCATTATAACTAGTTTCCTCCATCCTTCATGGGGCTCGTCTTCTCGACTGCTCAATCTGTCCATCTCCAAGTTGAATTTCCATGGAAGCTGAAAAGAGAGCTCTGTCCAATTCAGTACATGGTGTCTGCTTTCCTTTCCATGATTCTATTTCTGCAGGACGCCAAAGGCACCCAAATATTTTGGCCTGCTACCATTTTCCAATTAACTAGACAGTGAACACCATTATTGTTTTTCCATCTTCTCCGGCTAATACAAATTAATTCCTCTTAAATTCATCTATTTTCCTTATTAACCATTTCGGAATTTTGTTAGTATTGAGGCATATGGTATTTCACTATACTTGACAGCACTGATTTAATCAATGTGTAATAGCAATCACTTAGCTCAATTAGAGGTTGGTAATCAATTTTCCTTAGCTTCCTGGTGTTCAGTGGGAAGCCTGTCACATTCCGTGCCCTAACCAGTACTACCTCCGTCCCTAAATATAAGCATTTATAAGATTAGTCAGTCAAACTGTTAACTTTGATTATTAATAATAGAAAAGATGTTTTATAATATATAGATTATGTTACTAGATTCTTCATAAAATAGACTTTTATAATATGTAACTCTTCATATTAAAAATTATTTAATTTTTAAATATTATTAGTCAAAGTTGATAGAATTTGACTTTGACTAAACCCATAAATACATTTGGAGAAGGAAGGAATAGTTTTTGAAGAACTAACTGCTGGTATCAAACTATGATTTTAAATTTGGAATGTTTTCTAATTTTTTGGAGGCCTTTGACATTTTAAACTTAGTTTTAATTGGCGTATTCAAGATATCTAGTGGTTTTAAAAATTGCATCATGTTCCAAAATCTGAATTATTTTGATTCATGTCATACTATGCATGCAGGCAGCATAAAAGTCACAATTTAAATAGAGGCTACACAAAATAAGCAAATAGAATTGTGCATATCATTTATGAATCAAAGAATATTATTTCATTAATGTATCACATAATTCTATTACAAATCTATGTATTAATAATAAAATACAAAGTCCTTTTATACACATTTGATATTTCAAGCTGGATACATACATAGGTAAATGCCTATGGAATGAATATGCCTATACAACAACTACATGAAAATAAATAAATACTGGTAGTAGTGACTATTTCTTTCATGTTCTTAGAAGCATTTAGTATATCCTAGAAATGTTTGTGTACTCATTTGGAATACGCATTTAAAATGTGCACCCATGGGAATATACGAGTTTTTTGTAGGAGGCTTAAAAAGCTTAGAAAAATGGAACAAAATTCAATACGAATGCGCTGTCATTCATTGCTAAGGTGCCAACCAAATTGTACCTGTATTTTATCGGTGTTTGAATCACAATATATTCTTTCAAGGACCACTCCCCTGTGGGTGCTCTTAGAAAGAGAAAAGGGAGATGAGAATGGAGCCACTGACAGATGGGATCCGTGGCCCCACATGTCCAAGACAGAAAATTGGCTATTTTTACAAATTGCATCTAAAATCATACACTTTGACTCTGTGTAAATATTTGGTGTTTATGGATCTTCTTGGATATCTTTATTTGGATATTTTAGTATTTATCTACCGTTGTTTTGACGTACAAGTGAGTGATTAATCGAATGACTACATTGCATGAAATCGACAAGCGAACACTATGGTAGGCAAACTAAACGTAAAAGTGCGAGGCAGCCACACCCCTTGATCATTTTCAACCTATGTTTGCGAACTCAATTGAGTGCCTAATATGTAGGACAATTTGTGCAGAATTTCTATCACTAAAAGTGCTCATTGCAAAAAAGGATAATTCCTATTGTTGTGTATGTCTACCTTATTGAGCAATTTAATATTTCCTTGTAACCATAGGATGGGTATTTTGATGGGTTAATTTATAGGACCAAGATGCAATTTATTTGATTATGGAAGCATGCTTAATTGTAGGTCTAAAATTAAGTTTAAATGTTAATGTACATCTGGTAATTATTACTTCATTTAGTATTGTTCGTAATGGTCCTGATTGATGTATGTTCGGAGTCATACGTTGATGATGACAGTTATTATGGTAGTTAGCTTATGATGATGATTTTGATACTCAATTCAAAATAGGCTGATGGTTAATTTGATAGACCCATCACATCATATAATTAAGGACCCAGTACAATTGAATCTTGATTTAATGAAATACCCTGGGACCATGGATACGGGTATGGGATGACTTAAGCCAAGTAGTTAGTCGAAAGTTTCCTTGCCTTCTAGGTGTAGTCTATATGTATGAACAATTAGGTAATGAATGTATTTAGCGGAGCCTCCATCACTATGGTGTTTGGCTCAAGGTTTACCGATCCGATGAATTGCATCCTCAGGACTATGCCCAATGTAAAGGCAGACTAGCCTCTGGGAGTATTCAATCTTCGTAAGCGGGGAATCAATGCTTTTCGGGAGAGCTAGGAGTAGCAGGCAACTAGTGAAAAAGCTATATGTGGTACCAATGTGCACACTTCATGAGTGCACGGTGCTAGCTACAGCACATATGATCACTCACATTCCGTGGGTACTGTGTTAGAGTAATTACTCAATTCGAATAGCCATGTTCGCAGTCTCAAGTTTCTTAACGATGGATATTTGTTTAGAGTAGGAGAATGAATGAATCATATCTTGTGTGTATTGATTTGTGTGAATAGATGGGGATTTGAATTCACGGCACCATGGTTATGAATGTTTAGGAGTGCTTGATATGTAGTCAACGGCAATTACTACTCCAGTATATGTTCTTACATTATGTTATTTCATTTAAATACTTTAATCTAGTAATTTCTTATTACCTAAGTTTAGAATGTCAAGTGCTCATTTATGCAAATTTTAACCTGTACTAACCTATCCTTCATTTGGCCAATCATTTAATTATGATATTTCAATTTTTTACACATATAGCTTGCCTCGGAATTTTGCTTTCAGATATGACAAAGATTCACGGTGAGGAACTATGCTGGTATTTCTAGGAGTTAAACTTCCAGTCAGTTGTATGCGGTTAGGACATTGGAACTATGCGCTGGACAATTGAATCCTTAACTATTTCCAGGCGGCATGTGAGCCAATATTTCGTAAATACTAAAACTATATTGATACTTATGTTGCATAGTTGTGATTTCACTATGATAATTGTCTGTATTTGCTACTGATTATGAGACAAGCATGGCAAACATGAGTTTTCGGGTATTGTACCAACCCGGGTTGCGGTAGTGGTGTCAGAGCGATGCTGGTCGCAGTGTGACCCTAAATAGATTAGTCATTAGCTTAGATTCGTAATTTAAAGGTTTAATTGCGTTGAAACTAGTGGCTAGTATTCTGGACATTAAAAGTTCTTACGAAATAAGCTATGCGTCACCTTGTGGCTATCCCTGCAATTGTGTGTCCCATCCTGCTAACCGTTTATTGACATATGGTTTTTCAGGAACTAGCGGTTATTAGCAAACCCGTAGAAGAGCGACGATGATCATTGGAGCTCACATGGCGAAACAGCTAAGGTTACTGTAAGCTTGTCTTCACAATTATTATACGAACTCCTTTGCACAGATACATGAATCTGTCTCTGGCCGTGCAGCCTGTCTTACGCGCAGCAACTATGGGACGAGTGGGAGCTGCAGTCCTTGGTCCTCGCCAGCTTCGCCTTGCAGGCGTTCCTCCTCTTCGCCGCCGACCTCCGGAGGCGCAACACGTCGACCGTGCTCCGCATCCTGCTTTGGCTGGCATACCTGTCGGCGGACTACGTCGCCGTATTCGTCCTCGGCCACCTGAGTCTCCAAATAAACGATCCGCACCACCAGCTCGTGCTCCTGTGGGCACCTGTCCTGCTACTCCACCTGGGCGGCCAGGAGACCATTACGGCCTTCTCCATGCAGGACAACGAGCTGTGGAAGCGCCACCTCCTGGGCCTGGTCACCCAGGTGGCTCTCGCTGTCTATGCCGTGTCCAAATCATGGCGCCACAGCAACGGCAGGCTTCTTGCTCCCGTCGTGCTCATGTTTGTCTCGGGGACTGTCAAGTACGCCGAGAGGACATGAGCGCTCAGGACGGCCACGCCGGAGACAATGAAGGACACTCGCATGAGTGATCTGCATGAAACCATGGTGAGGTACCAGGACCCTGCACGATCGCAGTCGACAGCCAGAAGGTACGAGCAAGACATTGTTGGACGCAGAGGGTGGTGGCTTGAAGAGAAGTACGCCGACCTAGTCCTAGCAGCCGGCGATAGCTTCCCTAACTGCATCAATGCATTGATGGACATCCCTGTGGCACCATGGCTGTTACCTAAAATCTGGGACATGGTCGAGCAGATCTTGAAGCGGAGCCCCGCTAGGCCAGCGACGATGGAAGGGGCCAACGACAAGGACTGGTTCTCACCCAGGGCTTTCAAGATGGGTGAGATCCAGCTCTCACTCATGTACGACCATCTCTACACGAAGGTCGGCCTGCGGTACGCCCAGGTCGGGGCTCAGCCGAACTGGCCGGTGCTCATCAGCCTCTGCGCGCTCCCGGTCCTCACTCTGGTCACAACCTCGTCGGCTCTGCTGCTTTTTGCGATGGTGAGGGATGGTGATGGAATGTACAGCGAAGCGGACGTAGCCGTCTCCTACATCCTGCTGGCCGGCGCCGTGGCGTTGGAGGTGCTCTCCGTAACGTCACTCACGCTGTCCTTCCGGTCATACTGCTTCCTGCGGGCGAAGCTCGGAGAAAGCAGGTTTACACAGGCTGTCTTCTGTTTGATCAGGCTGGTGCGACCCTATCACAAGCCGCTGTGGTCAAACAAGTGGGCGCAGTACAACCTGCTAGCCGGGTGCATCAGGGAGAAGCAAGCCGGCGTGATCGGGAAGACGACGCGGTTCATTGGCCTGGAGGGGGACACTAAGCTGTGCCGCATCCCGGAGGAGACCAAGGAGCTTATCTGCAACGAGCTTGACGACGAGGACCGGCTACAGCAGTTCAGTCATGTCCGGGGCCAGGGGATCCTTTCGCTCAGGGGGCATATGCAGGACTCGGACCTGTACAAGAGCATCGACAAGGTGGACTACTCCACCAGCGTCGTCATGTGGCACGTCATCACGGACATGTGCTTTCTCCTATCCAACGGCGGCGGCGGCGGCGGCCGGCACATGCTCCTGGCCAGGGGAATCTCCAACTACCTCATGGACCTCGTCCTGGAGCGGCAGGTGATGATTAGCAGCGAAGGGCACGTGGCGCACCGCAAGGTCCGCGACGAGCTCAAGGCCATCCTGGCGCAGCACAAGGAGAGGATCGAAGCGGACAACACCGATGTCGTCAGGAGGATGCTGGAAGCCGGCGTGCGAAAGATCTCAGACCCTGCGGAGGTCGGCGGCGCGCCGGAGGGGGTTGACGTTGTGTTCGCGCGGAATTCCTACGACACCATGAGGCCGGTGCTGCCCCGTGCGTGGAGGCTGGCCCAGATGCTGCTCCGCGCCCACGACTGTGAGGAACCCGGATCAGCTGCGGCTGGTGGCGTGTGGGAGCTCATGGCTTCGGTGTGGATGGAGATGCTCTTCCACCTTACCACCCGATGTGAGGCCGGGTTCCACGCCAAGAATCTCAGCACCGGCGGGGAGTTCATCACCCATGTCCGGTTCCTCCTCCTTAACCGAGGGATCGGTTGGAACTTTGTTCTCGGCCGCGCTTGACCAGCCTGCCGAATGTTTATTGTGCATGCTTTGCATTGTTATTGTATACTAATGACAAAGACGAGTGAAAGTGCATCACGTTGTTAGCAGTTCATCGTCGCTGATTGAATATGTCGTGATAGCATTCTTTTCCAAGAACTGGGCCCTATTTGGATCAGTGCTAGTTTCTTAAAATCAAATTTATTGATATGATTTTAAAAATCAGGATGGGATTGTGTGGATCCAATTTTTTTTAAAAGTTATAGTCTAGTTTTTTTCTCATCAATGACGTGTCTACCAATGTTATAAAATTAAGGAGGAAGGCAGTTACATACTCAGATTTTTAAAGGGCAACCCGTTTTTTCTAAAAAAAATGGTTTTAGCTGTATTGGCCTAGCTTCTTGGTTTCTTAAAAACTAGGTACCTAGTTTTTAGAAGTTGATTCAAAAATAAACTTCTTTTAAGCCTCTACTACTTAATTAATATATCTGTAGTATCTGTTCATATACGCTCTCACACACACCTCCAAACACAGGTACATACCTCTCGTAGAATTACCGAATTACAAACCAGAAAATAGAGGGGTCCAAATAAGGTACTATCCTGCAAGAGCACCACCAAGGGTGATGCGCATCACAGCACATGGTTCGGTTCAGCTAGAGAACCCCACAACGGACTCACATTCCCGCAAGGGAGAAAATGCATAGGGGTCCTACAGCAGGAATTTGGGAATGCTCTCAGCCTTCCGATCCAAAACGAATAGATCAGGGCAGACACTGCAGTAGAATATGAACAGTAAATTGAGACTACACCAACTGTGAGCAGCACACCGGCAACTGTTACTGCAGTGATTTGATGATAATTTTGTTTTTTCTGTTGCAAATGCTACAGCCACAGTAAAAAATTATTACTTCTCTCACATTCTTCATCGCGCGATGAAAGCCATGTACAGAAATTTATTTTTTATTGGGTTTGGTGCGGCTCCAATCGAACCTCTCCCCCTTTCGATTCGACTGCTCCAACGGATGACGGTTCGCTTGAGTGAACCATGGTTTGCTGCTTATAACTAGAAAAGTCACGCAGCATTGTCGCGCAATATAATATACATAGTATCTGAAAGAATACTAAATATACAAAGTGTTGCACTGAAGGAAAAAGTCAAAATCTCTCCATTTAAGGAACGCTTTAATGATAATTATACAGATTATCGTAAATATGAATAAATAGTCCATAATAACCTTCCACGGAAATATCAAGGCTGTACATATGAATTTAATTGCCCACTGCTTCCATTATACAAACACTACTCCCTAAGTAGACAGTCAATTCAACATTGAACTATTCTTTAAAAGAATAAGCCACTGTCTGAATTCATTCATTAATCTAAAAGTGAATTTGACTTGTGCTCGTGTAATCTTATTCCAAAATAAGAAAAAAGAAAACACCTGGCAAAAGATAAAGGTGTTCTTTATCCTTTCAGCGATATATCGGCTTTGATTCTGAAACCACATACTCCTTGCTCCAGCAAACTCAAAGATGAGAAGAATTGCTTTTTGGTACAGAGCCTGCACCAAAGACAAAACATATCATAATAAGAAAGAATACAAGAATACAATTTTATACTGAAAAAGTTAAGTAACATAAACTATAGCCTGAACAAAAGAGTTTCTCCACATAATGTTTGTAACAAGGAGCTGCCTGCATTTGAAAATAACTACAAATAAATTCAGAAGGAAACAAATAACATACACTTTTTTGAATGAGCAAGGTAATAAAATTATGGAACACATCGAATTTTTTACATGCCTAACTACAATAAATCCAGAAGGAAACAAGTAACACACACTTTTTTTGAATGAACAAGGTCATAAAATTATGGAACACATCGAATTTTTTACATGCCTTTGATCAACGGGATTTCTCTTCATTAGGTTCTGTTGGCAGCTCGGTCGTTAATGCTAGGGCTCCCAGCGTGTCCAGGGTAAGGTTCACCCCGAGAAGCTATGAATTAAAAAAAGACAAAGAAAAAATTTAATAAGCAGCAAACCATCCTTTTTTAAGTTCCAGATTAAATTCAAAATGGTCATACTTTGGAAAAGCAAATTGTTGCAAGGAAAAACCAAACTCGACACATTCGAGGAAGACCGAGAATTTCTATCAGAACCGAATTGTTGCATCTATTTTTTATTCATCTAAAATATTCAAGCTTCTGAACTTAAATTCTTACATCCAATTCAACATTTTTAAGCTTAAAACTGAACTAATTTTTTCCCAAATGTCATAAATTAAAAGCAAGAAGTTACAGTAAACTTTGTAGAAACAAAGTTATATATATATATACACACACTATTATTTATTTATATCTGACTATAGAATTAGAATTCTGTAGCCAGATACAACCGGTATACAATTAAAACTAGGATCGAGCCATGTACACCACAAATAAAGAGAATCTACCCTCTTCCCCCAATTCTAACGGGAGCCAACAACCACGCTTGCATTTTGGATCGAATAACAGAATGGACCCCATGGTTTCAATCTCCTGCACCCATCCCGACGAGCCGTTGGCTCCCTGCGCCACCGCCTGCCCCTGCCTGAGCGCTGCCGTGCCACGCTCCCCGAACGGCCGCACGTCCCAAGCATGCTCCCCGACGATTCGTGCTTCGCTCCCCTGCCAGACACCCCCGCGTGCTGCCTGCTCCATTCTGCCACTGCCTGCCCCAGCCTGAGCACCGCCGTGCCGCCCTGCCACGCGCCCAAACGGCCGCACTTCCCAGCGTGCTCCTCGACGGTCCGTGCTTCGCTCCCCTGGACCCCTGCCAGACACCCCCGCGTGCCGCCCGGTAGGCAGCGCCCCCATTGCCGCCCAACGGGCCGCCATGCCCCCCCACCCATAGGTGCCGACCACGCACTGCATCCCTTCTGTGTGATCCGCTTTTCACAGCGTTGCAGGTGAAGATTTCTCCCCTAAATTGTTTTAAATTTTCCTTCAATTGCATTTTGAATCTGATGGCTCTGCCCCCCACCCCCCCCCCTCCACCCCACCACCACCACCAATTACATCTTTTGTTGTTAGTGGCGA
>BCLG01000513.1:29572-56174 GCA_001602295.1 Zoysia matrella
GTAACTTCAAAGCTTGCGCAGTTATCCTCGGACATGATCTTAAGCCAATCTAAGCTATATCCATCCATCGCGAGGAGCAACTGCTGAGCCATCATGTCCTTATCATCACCATCCTCTAGCTCAGGCAGGGAGTCGCTGTACATAAAGTGGATCTAGGCCTTGAACACTCAGTTCCATATCATCGCTCAGCATGTGAGCTGAAATCATCTCCTTCATTGGGCCAATGTGCTCCACCGTGAAAACCAGTGACCGGATAGTGAGTATGTACCTATCCACAGCCACAATCTCGCCAGCGACGTCGAAACAGACGTCCGCCCCTTCTCCGCTGAGTCCGCTCTCGAGGACACGCTCTAGGTGGCGTTGCATGTTTGATGGTGGCATGCAGATGTACCTGTCTACGGCGTTGTCCACCCCGGAATTCACGAACACTCCAGAATATCACTAAGATCAGAAAAACGACACAACGAATACTCTAGTTAAATTTTGACATCGCCTTTCACTTTATAAGCATCGTCGCGGAAGCAAAATAATAATAGTCATAGGGAATTAATTAGTAAAATAAACTTATCGAAGTGATTTATGGCAACCAAGGAATAAGTTTAGCATCTGAATCTAAGCAAACCTTCTCAAGATTAATTAAAGCTAACCTGATCAAATGACTAAAATATTAGAATAATTAAAGAAGCTGGTGATGGGCAGCTACTCCCCTTCCCTTCCTAATAATCATCAAGTACCTGGAAGGAGTAATGCAAGGGTGAGATGAAATATCTCAGCAAGCAAATTGTTTCGACGAGCTATTAAAACCCCATGTTGATTAAAACAACAATTTTAAAGGTATCCATACAATAGCGACAGTAATATTGCAACAAAGTGAAAAGAATAAACTCCTCATATTAACCAGTATCTTCACAAACTTCCATAAATGCAAATAAATCAACTTCCCTTTCATGAAGGTATATCAATGTAAACATGGGTATCCATATTGATACAACCATATTTAGATGCAATAGATATGTGCATGTCGTTCATTAGCCCTGGAATACGGTTAAATGATGTTAACATTTCCAAGTTAAGAGTTTCTTACAAATAATGATGGATTAATTAATGAAGGCAAAGATACAACCAGAGAAGCATCATTCCAAGGAGATCAATCACCTGTTATTGGTTAACGATCCAAGAACAGATAGCAGCAAAGGGGAACCGTGATGCATAGAACCTGAAAAGAGAAATTAACGGACAATATCTGACATACACTACTACAAAATGCATTTGTCCCGAAACCCCCTACAGCAAATGCTGGCGGTTCACAATTTGAAACTGCTTGCACTAGGAAACAAGTGGACCTTAGGAAAAACAACCAACCGCGGAGATGCTCCTAATACAGGTGGCGCCTGCACAAATCATTTTATTTGTGCAGACACCGCCTACATTAGGAGCATCTCCGCAGGCAGTTGACTTAAGGGGCCGCCTGTCTCCAAAATGCAGGCGCATAATGAAGAAAACCACCTGCATAAATGCAGGCTCTATATATAGCACGGCCGTGCGACCCTGTTCCTTGCAGCGCTCTCGAAACAGAGAGCCATCGCAGCGGCGACTCAAAAATCGACTGGAGGGGAGGGCGTTGTTTCCGAATCTTTTTGTGGATCATGTTCCTAAAAGTAATTGTGTGTTCCTCCTCTAATTATATTCAAGTTTCTTTGTGATTTGTGCCATTTAATCTAGATTACTAATATATAGGGTATCTCATGTTTCTTATGATTTTGATGATTAAATTGACTAAAGTTTACAAATCTTTGTGGTGATTCTTAATACTATCATGAGATTTTTGTGGTGATTCTTAATACTAATATATAGGGTCTCCTACCTCTTTTATCCCATATTTATAGTTTAATTGACGAATTTTTCTTCAATTAAATTTGAGATCAATATACACAATAGGTTACTTATGAACTTGATGATTAAGCTAAGTAGATAATTCTTAATATTTTCATGAGATTACGTATCTCCTACCTTTTTATTCCATTTTTATAATTTAATTGACTAATTTTTGCTTCAAATAAATATGAGATCAATATACACAATAGGTTTATTATGATTTTGATGATTAAATTAACAAAAGTTTACATTTTGGGGATTCTTAATATTCTCCTGAGATTACATATCTCCTACCTTTTTAACCCATATTTATAGTTTAATTGACTAAAGTTTGCTTCAAATAATTATATGATCAATATACACAATAGGAAGAGATACAAAATAAAGGTGTGAAATATATACAAATAAATTTATTAAGTCTCCGACTTTTATTATCCCATATTTATAGTTAATTATTTTGTAATATCCTAGTATTTTTATTTTTTTAATAGTTAGTTAATTCTTTTGTTATAATCTGAGCTTTATAAATTTTTTAACTAGTTATTTAATTCTTTTTTATAATCCTATTCTTTTTGTTAGAATCATTTGTATATTAGCATATTACCTAAAAACTAAGTATCTTGATCCATTTTATGTTATACGCAGGATGACATAAAGAATGGATTGATCATGGATGTACAATGCACCAAGACCTTCTTCTGAGTACCTTAAAAAAATTTCTTTATTTATCGAAACTGCCAAGAAATCTGCCAGCAGAGAAGGTTGAAATGAGATATTTTGTTCACGTATTGATTGCTCCAACAAGATCACCAGGTCTCATGCTTTAGTAATCCAATCACATTTGATCAACAGAGATTTTGTGAAGAAGTACTTGATATAGATAGAAAATGTGGAGATAGATACATGCTGGAGAAATGAACAGACTGCTATGAATGAAGTGGCTTGTAATGATGATTTAGGAGTTCAAGGCAACACCGATCAACCTAAGCCTGATGACGATGATACTGCTGATGTTCAAGATGATGATGAAGATGTTCCATTTGACTTTGAGGAGATGTTCCATCACATTGAACCACAAGTGCTGACATATATAGGGGTTGAGAGGGATCTAGATAATATGGAGATGTTGGAGAAAGCATCGAATGACCATTTATATATGGAAACCAAAGTATATAATAAAGAGTCTACAATGTTGTGTGTTGTCCTTAAACTTCTTAAGTTGAAGGATTGCAATGGTTGGTCTGATAGTAGTTTCACAGAGCTTTTGAATATTTAGCGAAAATACTTCCAAAACCCAACAAACTTCCAACAACCACTTATAAAGCTAAGAAGCTTATATGTCTATTGTCGCTGGGTGTTAAAAAAATATGCATGCCTCAATCACTGTATATTGTATGGAAAAGAGTATGAATTTCTACAGAAGTGTCTAATATGTGACCCCAATCGTTACAAAAAGAGCAACAACCATGTGTACGCATGCAATACAAGGAAATTGACATGGAAGAATAATTCTATTGGCCCAGATACTGATAATACTTCTGATGAGGTGGATACAAAGACAAAAAATTCATACCTTTGTGATGTGGCACCTTCCAGTGATTGCTCGTTTGAAGCGTCTATTCTCAAATCTTCGGGCGTTGGCATTCTAAAAAGCGCCTATGAATGAAGGAAAGCTTTGACACCTAGCAGATGTAACTCCATGAAAAAAAATTAATTTACTATATCCAGTGTTTGCTGAGGAGATTCGCAATATAAGATTCGCATTGAATACTGATGGTATGAATTCTTTCAGTGAAAATAGAACCAACATGGTTGTATCAGAAACAGAAGTACCTAATGTTTTCCATTCTTATCAAGAGCCCAAAACGAGCTGGCATGGATATCGATGTGTTCTTAGAACCTTTGATGCAAGATACAGTGATGCTGTGGAATGAAGATGTAACAACCGGGTTTTCACTTACCTTTCGATAAGTCTCGATCTCACGTGACGTTGCCAATCCCAGGAGTTTGACAATCACGATATCACAAGTGATCAATCAAGAAACCATAACAGAAATATTAAACAAGAAACAAATTAGAAAATTAGCAGATCAGAGTAAAATGATTAGAATAAAATCCTCCAAAGGGGTCCATCGGCACGCAGGCCGGGATATCTCAGAGCGGATATATCTCTATCGTGAATCCAACAAAAGCAACAGCAGAAGCATCAACATGGCGACAGTAGCGAACCTCCTCCACACAGGCTAACTCGAGCGCAGGAGCGGGCGTCACGGGCCGTCAGAGACGTAGTCGAAGTCGAAGCTGAGCGAATCCTCTGAAAACAACAAATTAGAAAGCCGTGAGTACAAATACTCAGCAAACCGCGTACTATCTAACAACAATGTATGCATGCAAATGGTTTCAAGGGTAAAGGCATGGCTCAAGTGCTAAATGCAAGTTTAAAACATTTTATTTTATTTAAAGTA
Organism: Zoysia matrella; assembly: GCA_001602295.1. Classification (NCBI taxonomy): domain Eukaryota; kingdom Viridiplantae; phylum Streptophyta; class Magnoliopsida; order Poales; family Poaceae; genus Zoysia; species Zoysia matrella. The sequence goes on from BCLG01000513.1 coordinate 33,913, forward strand.
TGCAAGAAAGCTTTATTTTCAAACTTGTCAAATTTTATTATCATGCCCCGCAAAGATCTCCGTTATCTCGGGCGAGGGTTCATTTTAATGCCGATGTAATCTCCACACTCGGCCATAGCTCAAAGGCCAGAGTCAAAAACATTTAGAAAAGGAGAGGAGGAAGAAAAACAAAACTACTCAACGAGGAGCACAACTCAGGGTGGTGCCCTTCCAAAAGGACGTGGCAATGCACATCGACTAAAACTCTGCAGAGGTTATGCACCTGGACCCACGGGATGCGCCATCGAGAACTACCGTCGTAGCCCCGACGAACACACAAGACCCGTCCACAAGCTTTAACTGGCGTCATCCGTCCTCCAGGATAGGGATCCCAAAAGCCTACGCAATCAGGTCCTGGAGCTGTGAAGAGCCTACCACTGATCAGGTGGGGTATCTCGATCTCATGTGGGGAGTTAAAGCTCAACACCACACTAACACTACACCGCCAACCCACAGGTAAACAACCAGTCTCGACAAGCTTCAAGATCAAGCCAACTACCCATACAGGGTAACGTGGTGTGCATGGTTGTCAACTGAGCGTACAAGGCTCGAAGGACTCGGTCTTTAATTGCCGGGGCAGGCCATCACTCCAACCACAACTTCAACAACCAACAAACTCGCCGCCAAGACCGAAGCCTCCAGTGTACCCGCCACAGGTACTCACATAGGGACTTCTCGAAAGTCCCCCAGCTCCTCAAACTCCATCCTGCCCCCGCTAAATAGTTATGTATAGTTATTTGCAATACTCACACATTTGAAGCACAGTTCAAAAGCATTTAACACAAATTCCATTTTATAGTGATAGGTGTGAGATAAAAATAAATGCGACTAAGCATGGCTAAGCATAAAAGTAAAAATAAATGTACCAAAGCAATTCTAGGGTTAATATTTGTGGAACAGTAAATAGGCACGGCTTAGGAATATTGCTAGCACATTTTAAAATAGTTGGCATGCAAATTAAGGTTTGCAAACAAAACATGCAGTTTAAAATGCTGGGAATAAAGTGATCAAGGAACGCGGCTTGCCTGGCAAATAGGGATCAAAGTCGGGGTCCGGATCGGCAAACTGATCGGGCTCGCAGAACTCCTCCTCAGGGACAGCAGCTAATCACAACACGAACAACAGGGATTAGACACTAATTACGTGACAAAGAATAGAACTGGAATTAGAATCTAAATCGAAATTACTAGACTAAATGCGCGCAAAACGTTCCCCGGAACAACGCTACACAATAATCGCGACGGAACAAAAATAACGGGACAATTTCGGGATTAAACGGAGATCAAACGGAATTTCTCGGAATTTGTAGACAATCGAGATCACAAGAATTTAGATAAATTACAGAATAATTAATCGCAGATTAAATTAGCAATTAATCGGAAAGGAACAATAAATTTAGGAGAAGGAAAGTTGTTCTCACCGGATCTGAAATTGGAGACGGAAATTCGGAGATCGGAGAAACCGGACGGCGTACTGGAAAATCGGTTTAATCCTGTGCGAGCATCCGTGCGGCGCGAGGACCAACGCTGGCAGAGATGACGTTGATGACTCAGTTCGAGGACTCGCGAGAAATCGAGGCAGGATGAGCTGGAGCCGACGTCGCACAGACGCGCGGCGACTGCTGGTGTAGAACGGCCGCGTGGAAACGGCGAGAACGGGAGCAGGCGTGGGAAGATGCGGCGTGCGAGGACAGCTCGGGGACACGACGCGAGAGTCGAGGCACAGGCGCGCGGTCGGGGCGGCTGCTCTTCGCTGAGGCTCGGATGACGCGGAGACTTGGGCGACGCACGCGAAGTCAGGCGAGGCGCGGAGAACGAGGCAAGCGGGCGACACGGCTCTGTGGCAGGACGACGCCAGCTTCACGCGGAGACAGCGCTTGGACCGGCGGATCGAGGCAGGCTGCAAAACGGAGACGCGCGGGGAGGCGAGCAAAACGAGGAGAGGCGACGCAGAGAGGGCGATGGTTCCAGAATTTCGGCTTGCGGTGGAAGAAAAGAAGTGAGAATAAATGAGATGGAAATTTAGGGCTAGGGTTGAGAGGATATTTGTAGGGGGTGAAAATGAAGGGTTAAAAATTAATCCGGAAATTAATTTATAACTGCGAAGTAATTAAATAGGCTGCAGAGATTTAATTAGAGAAATATTTAGAGACTCAAAAAAAATTAATTAGAGAAATTCGAAAAAATAATTTAGTCAAACGTAAAAATTACGCGGACTAAATTATTTCGGCACCGGATCAATTTAGACGAACGGATTTCGGAATTGGACGAAACAAAATTTGGTACGAAAGATTTTTGAACGAAATATCGGAACAGACAATTTAATTGGAACGAAAATTGGGGAAAAACGCCACTTTATTAATTTGAGAATTCTGGGATGTTACAGACTCCTCTCCTTACAGGATCTCGTCCTCGAGATCAAAGAGCGGACTCAAACAGATAGGGAAACTCCCGCCTCAGATCATCTTCCTTCTCCCAGGTAGCCTCTCGCTCAGTGTGGTTGCTCCACTGAACCTTGAGAAACTTGATCTTGGACTTCCGCGTTTCCTTGAACGCCTCATCAAGAATCTTCATCGGGTACTCCAGGTACTCGAGCGTGTCCTAAATATCCAAAGCGTCAGGGACAACTCGCTCCTCTGGCACTCGAAGACACTTCTTCAAATGAGAAACGTGGAACACCGGATGCACACCCGCAAGCTCGGATGGCAAGTCCCACCTGTAAGCAAGATCACTGATCTTCCTGACAATCCGGAAAGGACCAACAAATCTCGGAGCCAACTTCCCTCGAACATGGAAGCGACGCGTGCCACGGAGAGGTGACACCTTAAGATACACCTAATCATCAACCTCAAAAGGAAGGGGTCTCCTCCTCTTATCCGCATAGCTCTTCTGACGGCTCTGAGCAACCCGAAGATGCTCTCTGACCTTCTCAACCTTCTCCTCAGCAGCACGGATAGAGTCAGGACCAAAGAAAGATCTCTCGCCAACCTCTGACCACATGAGCGGGTTACGGCATCTCCTACCATACAACGCCTCAAAAGGTGACATACCCAAACTGGCCTGAAAACTGTTGTTGTAAGAGAACTCTGCAAAGGAAAGACTGTCCTCCCAGCTCTGCCCATAGGTGATCCCGCAAGCTCTCAACATATCCTCCAGAATCTGGATCACACGCTCCGTCTAACCATCTGTCTGAGGGTGATAAGCTGAACCATACACCAGGTGTGTACCCATAGCCTCATGCAAACTCCTCCAGAATCTCGCGATAAACTGAGGCCCGCGATCAGACAGAATGCTCCTCGGTGCACCATGCAACCTCACAATGTGATCGATGTACAGCTTGGCCAACTGATCAACTGAGTACCTCTCATTCACAGGAATAAAATGAGCAGTCTTAGTCAATCGATCCACCACCACCAAGATAGCATTATGGCGGCAAAACGTCAACGGCAAACCCGTGATGAAGTCCATACTGATGTCATCCCACTTCTAGGAAGGGATCGACAATGGCTTCAGCAACCCAGCTGGCCTCTGGTGCTCAGCCTTAACTCGCCGACAAACATCACACAAGGCAACATACTCAGCAATGTCTGCCTTCATGCCAACCCACCAGAAACGAGTCCTCAGATCCTCGAACATCTTGGTGCAACTTAGGTGGATAGAAAACCTCGAATCATGAGCCTCTCTGAGAATAGCATCCCGTAACTCTGGCACTCTCGGAACACAGATACGGTCCTCAAACCACAAAGCACCTTGCTGATCGACTCGGAAACCCAGTGCTTTGCCTCTCTTCATCTTCTTCAAGATCGACTGAATCTCTCTATCAAGCCTCTGAGCTGACTTGATCTCCTCAATCAACAACGGCTGCAACCTGAGCTCGCACAAGAAACTCTGAGGAACAAACTCAACTCCCAAACTGGCCAGATCTGAAAGAATCTCTGACTGCTCGGACAACAAAGAAGAACAATAAGCCTTACGACTCAAAGCATCGGCTACCACATTGGCTTTACCCGGGTGATAGTTAATGCTAAGATCGTAATCTTTGATCAACTCAAGCCACCTCCTCTGCCTCATGTTCAGCTCTGACTGAGTGAAGATGTACTTGAGACTCTTGTGATCAGTGAAGATCTCGCATCTGTTGCCGATCAGGTAATGCCTCCAAATCTTCAAAGCATGCACAACTGCTGCCAACTCAAGATCATGCGTCGGATAGTTCAACTCATGCTTCTTCAACTGCCTCGAAGCATAGCAAACAACCTTCTTGTTCTGCATCAACACACATCCCAATCCCTGACGAGAAGCATCACAGAAAACTTGAAAGTCCTGGTGAATATCCGGCAAGGTCAAAACAGGCGCAGATGTCAACCTCATCTTCAGCTCCTGGAAACTCCTCTCACAAGCATCTGACCAGACAAACGGCACACACAACTGAGTCAACTCAGTCATAGGCTTAGCAATCCTAGAGAAGTTCTCAATGAATCGGCGATAGTAACCTGCCAATCCAAGAAAACTCCTCACCTCAGAGACTGACCTCGGAGACTCCCACTCCACAACAGCCTTGACCTTCTCAAGATCAACAGAAATGCCCTCAGCTGTGACAACGTGACCGAGAAAAGCAACCTTCTCGAGCCAAAACTTGCATTTGCTGAACTTGGCATATAGCTGATGAGATTTCAACCTCCCAAGCACAACTCTCAGGTGCTGCTCATGCTCTTCGGCTGACTTGGAATAGACGAGGATATCATCAATGAAAACCACCACGAACTTATCTAGCTCAGCCATGAACACTTTGTTCATCATGTTTATGAAGTAGGCAGGGGCATTAGTGAGTCCAAAAGAAACAACCAGGAACTCATAAGACCCATACCTCGTCACGAACGAAGTCTTCGGAATGTCAGAAGGTCAAATCTTCATCTGGTGATACCCCGATCTCAAATCAATCGAGGAAAAGAACTTCGCACCCTTCAACTGATCAAACAGATCATCGATCCTCGGCAAAGGGTACTTGTTCTTTATCGTCACCTCGTTCAAAGAACGATAGTCAACGCACATGCGCATTGACCCATCCTTCTTCTTCACGAACAGCACTGGGGCTCCTCACAGTGAAGCACTCGGCCGGATGAACCCTTTACTTAAGAGCTCATCAATGTGCTCCTTAAGTAAAGCAAGCTCATCAGAAGACATCCGGTACGGCCGCTTGGCAATCGGCGCGATACCAGGAAGAAGATCGATCACGAACTCAACATCTCAATCTGGAGGATGTCCCGGCAACTCATCGGAAACACCTCTGGAAACTCTCGAACAATAGGAATCTGCTCCAAAGATAGCTCCTGCAAGCTGCAAACTAAAGGTGGAACTCTGGACGCTCGAGGAGCACACACCACTCGAACACCGTGGTGGTTGACCAAAGACACAACCCTCTCAGCACAAGTGATGACCCCCTCATGCTTCGCTAGCCAATCCATCCCCAAGATGACATCAATGTCACGCGAGGGAAGGACGATGAGATCGGCTAGGAAAACCACACCCTCTATCAAGATCCGAACACCTCTACACTCAACACGACTCTTGTAGACTCCAAGAGGTGAAGTGGTAAGTGTAGGTATAGCTAAGAGTGAGGTAGGAAGACTATGTGCGGACGCAAACGTCGACGACACAAACGAATACGTAGCCCCCGAGTCGAACAAAATCGTCGCTAGGTGAGAGTGAACCAAGAACTCACCAACGACGACGTCCGGCGCCTCTTGAGCCTCCTCCACCGAGATGTGGTTTAGGCGGCTGCGCGTGACGCTCGGCTGAGCAGCGCCACGGCCCGCTAAACGCACTCCTCGCCCTCCTGACTGGTGCGGTGGCCTAGCGGGAGTGGCAAACTGAGCATCACCTCCACCAGGTCCCTGCTGCTGGCGCCTCGGACACTGAAACGCCTTGTGACCCTCCTAGCCACACTCGAAGCAGCGAACCGAGGGCTGACCTCCTGTCGGACGGAAAGAGGACTGCTGCTGCTAGAAGGCACCTCTCTGGCGCTGAGAACTCTGCTGCTGGACTGAGGCTGGAGCAGGAGCAGTGGATCGGGCGAAGGTGGACTGTCCCGATCCCTGTTGGAAAGAACCACTGAAACACTGACGCTGCGAAGCCTCACGACTGGGTCCCTGGCCAAGAGCTCTCCTCTTCGCATCCCTGGACCGGTCGAGCTTCTGAAGTGACACCTCCAAAGCTAGGCATCTGTCAATCAGCTCACGAAGGCTCCTCTGAACACCCCCGTCCAGGTACGGAAGCATCTCAAGACGTAGGCCCTTGCGGAACCAGTACATCTTGCGACGCTCAGTCGAGACCTCCTCAGGTGCAAAACGGCTCAGCTGGGTAAAGCGGTTGGCGTACTCGGTGACAGTCATACTCCCCTGGCGAAGAGTACGGAACTCCTCCGCCTTCGCCTCTATGGCTCCCTCTAAGATGTGGAAACCACGGAAAGCGGTGACGAAGTCGTCCCAAATGAAAAGCTCAGGCTCGTCGAGTGTGGCGTATAGAGTATCCAACCAAGCTCCAGCTGCACCTGTCAACTGGTGAGCCGTCAGACGCACTGCCTCCTGGTCATCACACTGAATCAGGTCCAGCTTCTTCTCGATATCCCTGAGCCAGTCGTCAGCATCCAAAGGATCGACTGCACGGTTAAAAGTAGGAGGGCACATGTTCAGAAACATCGCCATGCGAGAACCGGCTGACTGGTGATACGGTGCTGCATCAGAAGCAGGAGCACGACCACGAGGCTGCTGCTGCTGTGACTGCTCGACAATACACTCAAGCAGAAGCGTCTGTCGGGCCATCACCTCCGCCAGGTTCGGAGCAACTGGAAGCTCCTCACCAGGCGCGGCAACTCCAGCAGGCTCGAACTCTGGGTCCGTAGCAACTCCTCTGCCACGACCCCCAGCCTGAGGGGCAGAAGCTCCAGCACGGCCACGCCCACGACTACGCCCTCGACCAACGCCAGGCGCGTCAGCCGCAGGTGGCACTGGTACACGGCCTCCAGCGCCGCGACCACGACCTCTAGAGACAGCACCACGACCACGCCCAGCGGGTGGCGGTACCTCAGGGTCCTCCAGAGCGGCCTCCTCAAAACGAGCGTGAAGGCGTCCAGACCTCCTCAGAGCCATCTGTTGCAGGAAAACAATTCTGATCAGAAAGATAGCATTAGCAGAAACAGAATTACTGAAGAAGATAGAAAGCGAGCAGATTAGAACGAAGATAACTAAACAAGCACTATTCTAAGCAAACAAGACTACCACCAAGCAACGGCGAGATTTAAGAAAACAACTTTCACGATGAAGGTTTTTAGCAGAATAGGAAGTCTAGAAATAATCCTTAATTACGTCCAGTTCTACGGTTACGCTCCTACGGTCAAGTATGGCTCTGATACCACCTGTAACGATCGGGTTTTCACTTACCTTTCGATAAGTCCCGATCTCACATGACGTTGCCAATCCCAGGAGTTTGGCAATCACGATATCACAAGTGATCAATCAAGAAACCATAACAGAAATATTAAACAAGAAACAAATTAGAAAATTAGCAGATCAGAGTAAAATGATTAGAATAAAATCCTCCAAAGGGGTCCATCGGCACGCAGGCCGAGATATCTCAGAGCGGATATATCTCTATCGTGAATCCAACAAAAGCAACAGCGGAAGCATCAACATGGCGACAGTAGCAAACCTCCTCCACACAGGCTAACTCGAGCGTAGGAGCGGGCGTCACGGGCCGTCAGAGACGTAGTCGAAGTCGAAGCTGAGCGAATCCTCTGAAAACAACAAATTAGAAAGCCGTGAGTACGAATACTCAGTAAACCGTGTACTACCTAACAACAATGTATGCATGCAAATGGTTTCAAGGGTAAAGGCATGGCTCAAGTGCTAAATGCAAGTTTAAAACATTTTATTTTATTTAAAGTATGCAAGAAAGCTTTATTTTCAAACTTGTCAAATTTTATTATCTTGCCCCGCAGAGATCTCCGTTATCTCGGGCGAGGGTTCATTTTAATGCCGATGTAATCTCCACACTCGGCCACAGCTCAAAGGCCGGAGTCAAAAACATTTAGAAAAGGAGAGGAGGAAGAAAAACAAAACTACTCAATGAGGAGCACAACTCAGGGTGGTGTCCTTCCAAAAGGACGTGGCAATGCGCATCGACTAAAACTCTGCAGAGGTTATGCACCTGGACCCACGGGATGCGCCATCGAGAACTACCGTCGTAGCCCCGACGAACACACAAGACCCGTCCACAAGCTTTAACTGGCGTCATCCGTCCTCCAGGATAGGGATCCCAAAAGCCTACGCAATCAGGTCCTGGAGCTGTGAAGAGCGTACCACTGATCAGGTGGGGTATCTCGATCTCATGTGGGGAGTCAAAGCTCAACACCACACTAACACTACACCGCCAACCCACGGGTAAACAACCAGTCTCGGCAAGCTTCAAGATCAAGCCAACTGCCCATACAGGGTAACGTGGTGTGCATGGTTGTCAACTGAGCGTACAAGGCTCGAAGGACTCGGTCCTTAATTGCCGGGGCAGGCCATCACTCCAACCACAACTCCAACAACCAACAAACTCGCCGCCAAGACCGAAGCCTCCAGTGTACCCGCCACAGGTACTCACATAGGGACTTTCCGAAAGTCCCCCAGCTCCTCATACTCCATCCTGCCCCCGCTAAATAGTTATGTATAGTTATTTGCAATACTCACACATTTGAAGCACAGTTCAAAAGCATTTAACACAAATTCCATTTTATAGTGATAGGTGTGAGATAAAAATAAATGCGACTAAGCATGGCTAAGCATAAAAGTAAAAATAAATGTACCAAAGCAATTCTAGGGTTAATATTTGTGGAACAGTAAATAGGCACGGCTTAGGAATGTTGCTAGCACATTTTAAAATAGTTGGCATGCAAATTAAGGTTGCAAACAAAACATGCAGTTTAAAATGCTGGGAACAAAGTGATCAAGGAACGCGGCTTGCCTGGCAAATCGAGATCAAAGTCGGGGTCCGGATCGGCAAACTGATCGGGCTCGCAGAACTCCTCCTCAGGGACAGCAGCTAATCACAGCACGAACAACAGAGATTAGACACTAATTACGCGACAAAGAATAGAACTGGAATTAGAATCTAAATCGAAATTACTAGACTAAATGCGCGCAAAACGTTCCCCGGAACAACGCTACACAATAATCGCGACGGAACAAAAATAACGGGACAATTTCGGGATTAAACGGAGATCAAACGGAATTTCTCGGAATTTGTAGACAATCGAGATCACAAGAATTTAGATAAATTGCAGAATAATTAATCGCAGATTAAATTAGCAATTAATCGGAAAGGAACAATAAATTTAGGAGAAGGAAAGTTGTTCTCACCGGATCTGAAATTGGAGACGGAAATTCGGAGATCGGAGAAACCGGACGGCGTACTGGAAAATCGGTTTAATCCTGTGCGGGCATCCGTGCGGCGCGAGGACCAACACTGGCAGAGACGACGTTGATGACTCGGTTCGAGGACTCGCGAGAAATCGAGGCAGGATGAGCTGGAGCCGACGTCGCACAGACGCGCGGCGACTGCTGGTGCAGAACGGCCGCGTGGAAACGGCGAGAACGGGAGCAGGCGTGGGAAGATGCGGCGCGCGAGGACAGCTCGGGGACACGACGCGAGAGTCGAGGCACAGGCGCGCGGTCGGGGAGGCTGCTCTTCGCTGAGGCTCGGATGATGCGGAGACTTGGGCGACGCACGCGGAGTCAGGCGAGGCGCGGAGAACGAGGCAAGCGGGCGACGCGGCTCTGTGGCAGGACGACGTCGGCTTCACGCGGAGACGGCGCTTGGACCGGCGGATCGAGGCAGGCTGCAAAACGGAGACGCGCGGGGTGGCGAGCAAAACGAGGAGAGGCGGCGCAGAGAGGGCGACGGTTCCAGAATTTCGGCTTGCGGTGGAAGAAAAGAAGTGAGAATAAATGAGATGGAAATTTAGGGCACGGGTTGAGAGGATATTTATAGGGGGTGAAAATGAAGGGTTAAAAATTAATCCGGAAATTAATTTATAACTGCGAAGTAATTAAATAGGCTGCAGAGATTTAATTAGAGAAATATTTAGAGACTCAAAAAAAATTAATTAGAGAAATTCGAAAAAATAATTTAGTCAAACGTAAAAATTACACGGACTAAATTATTTCGGCACCGGATCAATTTAGACGAACGGATTTCGGAATTGGACGAAATGAAATTTGGTACGAAAGATTTTTGAACGAAATATCAGAACAGACAATTTAATTGGAACGAAAATTGAGGAAAAATGCCACTTTATTAATTCGAGAATTCTGGGATGTTACAGAAGAAGTCCAAATGACCTTGCCAGATGCAGCGTTCTAGCCATGAACTAGATCAAGGCAGGTACCAAGGAGTAGAGGATCACCTTGATCACAAGTTTCAGATGTCACAGCCATTAGGGGATGGTTGGAGGATGGCCAGTGACGAGCTCGCAAAAAGCATGAGATCAGCAAGGCGTATAGCTCAGTAGACTTCATGAAAGATGATCATGTCTGGCCTGGTGGATTCACGTCGCCAAGGAGAACACCAGCATGGAAGAAGATGGAGAAGTAAAGGCCTGAAATTTGGTCGTTGTGGTTGAGGTTCCTGTTGTTTGTGTGAACGGTGATCATCAGCCAAACAAGTTGGTGAGCCGCAATTGTTGACAAAAATTAAGGGGCCTTGATTGGAGGACACTAGAACGCGCGAGGAGGGTGCAGCCTTCCCCCCAGTGTGCAGGGCTATATAAGGAGGGGTATACATTCTGGGTAGAGGTGACATGAAGAATACTCCATTGCCCAAATTGTGAACCAATCTCACCAGCCCTGTAAACACTGGGAAGGGCCATCCTAATGCTCAAGGCAGTGAAGAAAAGGAGGAGGAGATGGCAAGAAGCAAAACAGTGAAGAGGAGGGCTCACGACCAAAGGTATGGCTCCCAATTCTTGCTCTAAAGGTGGTTCATCTCTTAGGCTAAAGATCCTACACGTCTAACAATGTCACCAGAGCCTCATACCCTAGGATTGAACCCCATAAAGATCAAAAGTGAATACTGGTTTTTTAAATTGCTTAGCAATTCATGTTTTCTGTGATGATGTCTAAGTTCTTGAACAAAGTTCATGTCTAAACGTTAAAGCCTCTACTGATGCCCAAGAGCTAAAGACCAAGCCCTGTTTCATGTCACTTTGCTCACTGCTATGTCAAAATGTCTCAAGAGTTTAGCCCTAATCCGTGAGCAATTAGAGCTTGGGTTTTGGTAAGACATCAAAAGATTTTGTTGGGGATTTTGAAGTAACTAAAGCAAGACCTAAGAAAAATCCTCATTTCCTGAAACCCTAACCCTAGCTATAGGGAAGAATCCCCAAATTGTTAAGAACCCTAACCCCAATGACTTAAGGCAGCAGGCTTACGTGGGGCAGGTGGCCGCGGTCGCCGTTGCTGTCTCAGAAGGCGGTCCCGTGTCAACTCAATGCTCCCCTGCCGCACCAGCCCTTGCATGGTTCATGACGCGTGGCCACGGATACGGACTCCCGTCTGCCCCAGTCACCATGGCCGTGGTGCCGCCCCGAGCGAAGTCGCCGGACGTGCGCTGGCGCTACCGTCGAGCTGCTTCACGTGAAGGTGCTGTGGGTCGCTGCCGCCTCGATCCCCAAGGATCCAGCGCGTGCGACCCCGGCGGATTAAGGACGCCGGACGAGGGCCACTCAACAGAGCCGCGCACTGGCCACAGCCATGGGCGATCTCCGGCGTACAGGCCTCGCCGGCGCCGCCACTCCCTCTCGCACCCGCGTGCGCGAACGCTTGCTCCGGCCGTAGGCCACATAATCCATATTTTTCATACTCCTCTTGATTGCCTCATTTTTATCATTTACAATGTATCATCTCAATAAGCTTAATACATTAAATTGGATAATTGAGTCTATATACTTTAATATTATCAGATTCAACTGATAATACTGAGGTCGAGTTATCCCGCTATAGCAGCACATCCCATATGAAAATAATGCAGGGTGTAATTTCACTTGTTCCACAACTCATTATACATCTTTGAAACTGAATTTGTAGAGACCCTATTAAGGATGCATTGTGCTGATTTTATAGCTTCCATCATCTATAATTGATCGAAAGAGTGGAGTGGCTTAATATACTTTGTACCAGATTCATAAGTCTTTTAGCCACTTTACCATACAGAGATTAACTCAATAATATACCATTAACCACAAGGAGTATATCATCCGTAGTGTTTCCCACCACAATCAATACTTTTTTATCTTTATCCTTCGATCATACTTATTTTGAACATTAACTTTAAATACTTAATGCCTCTTAACTGTGACATAATTGTCATAATCATCATTTATATTTGAAACTTGATTTTTGTCGTAAAATGAGACACTCATCTCTCCCCCTCGAAATATGGCCTTTTTGACAGATTTGGTACTGACATACATATTAGAAGAGAAGCTACATCATTTATTATTAACAAGACCTTAAATAGTAACTGGACTTCCATTCTCTTTTAACTTAATCCCCGTATTGAATGTGCAACATAAATTGTTGCCCCTAATTAAGTCTATCACGAAGTGATGCACTATAGACATTCAGGGATTCATTCATAAATATATAATGATATCAGTACCATTCTTATCGAGTCGTCTCATAATACTCGTAAGGATTCTCCTTATACTTTAACATCTGGAATTACTTTAGAAAATAATCCTTTGCTTAAGAATTTTAATAGCCACAAATAATCAACTCCCCATTACTTGTTTCATACTAGAGTATAGGACCATAAAAGGATCAATCTTCTGGGAAGAAGATGATGCCTTTCATGGGAGAAACACGAAGATGCCCATCGCCAACATTTTTTGAGACTGGGCTGATCGGAGATTAGATTGAGGCCCCCTTTGGAACAAAGGAATTTTTTTTTATCTCTGCGTTTTTTCTGTGAAATTAAACTGATTCCTTTGAAATTCCTGCGAGATTTCTGCGAAAATCCTGTGTGCCAAAAGAGGCCTAAATATGTTATATAGTCTCTTCGGCCTCGATGAGAACTATCGAATTGAAATTCCAATTAAACATAGATTGTAGGTTGCGGTTTGGAATGCAATTGAGAGACGTTGTTTTTCACTCTTTCAAAGCATTCATTTTGCGCATTCAATTCTGAGCTTTCTCATGCTGGACAAAGTCTCCCCCACGACCAGCAGTCCAGCACCTACCACCATCGAGCTACCCGTCTTAGTACAATTTAAACGCGTATGGATAGCATCAAAACTGAGAAACGTCGATTTTTTACTTAAAAGGCAACTGCTCATGACATTGTGATCATGAGCTACAACCAGACACCTACAAGCGTATTATGCACGGCATGCGATGCAACAAACTAACAAGGTACTCACTCCGTCTTAAATTAAGTGTCATTTTAGATTTTCAATCATCTATCTTTGACCATCCGACTGATTCAAAATATTTATGAAAATATTATTTATTTTATTGTAAAATAGTTTATTATTATAAATACTTTATGCATGACTTGTTTGTTTTTATATTTTCAAAAAAAATTAAATAAGATCAATGGTGAAACGTTAATGTCTAAAAATAAAAATATCACTTATTTTAGGACGGATGGAGTAGACAACAAGCTAATGTCGAAACTTCATGCTTCATGCCTTTGGGAGCATAATCGAGCATGGGTGGATCTAAAATAACAAAGAAAGAAAGAAAATAGCTACTCCCTGCTGAACTTCTTCAATGTCGTAATTTTCAAGTCATACATTGGTGACTTTCAACGTCTGATGAACTTCCTCCACAACATTCTGGCACGCCGCGCTAACCTGCTCGTACGCCAACCGCCCTGCCTGCCTCCGGTGGTTCACTGGTGACTGGAGTGGGGGGAGGAGTGGGGTCCTGCTTTCCCTAGTAAATTGAGTAGATCAAGTTATTAAATTAGTATTGAGTTTTCTCCATACTAAGTTTTTTGTTATTCGAGATTTGTTTCCTCCTTTTTCTCTCCGACGGTAAGGAGGAAGAATGGATTTAGTTTCTCTATGGCGTAACTTGATCAGTGTTTGCGGTGGTACATATAGGATGGTTGGCTTGATGCCGTCCTCCGAACCCCCTCCCCACCAAGCCCATCACATGTGCCCTTTCTGGCCCATGGCGCAAACGATTAAGCGAGAATAGGTTGCTGGGCCTTTCCTGGCCTACTAGGTTTTTTATTTTTTTATTTTTTCAATTTATTTCTTATACACCCGGTCCAAGTTATTTATTTTTGTTTTCTTTTTTATTATTTCTCCTTTTATTTTTATTTTAAATTTTCATTTTGATTTTTAAATTTTTCTATCATTTTATACTTTTTTAAAAAAATCATATTTTCCTTTTAGTATTTACATTTGATTTTATTTTCCATTTTACAGCTCTCATTCATACATCCATCAAGATATTTTTAAAACAATTTCTTTTTATTACAAGAACAATTGATTTACCACTACGATAATTGATTTTTACTGCTAGATTTCATTTTTATTTTTATTTTATTTTTTAATCTTTTCCTTTTCATTGCGCTCATGCATGCATGCATGCATCATTCAACTACTCATATATAAGTTCTCATGGTGACCTCTGGTGCAGTGATTAAAAACCAAAAAAAATCTTATGACCATTCTCCAGCCAAATCATACTAATCCAACTCCAGTGAAAACCAAAAAAATCATTCACAAATCCAACACAGAATATGACATTATTTGACAACGTTATGGAAAGCAAAAACTGGACACAAACATATCCATACAAGGATGATGTTTTCTTAAACAAATCATGGACCCTCAAGTGATGTAGTAACATATTTTTGGCAAAAAGTCTCACTCACATAATACTAGAGGGAAATGCTTGAAAAAATGTTAGAATCCAAAATTTCTGATCTTGAGCTACACAAGGGTAACTTTCGTTATTAATAGATTTTCAAATTCAGGATGTAAAATCCCCATACTATTGCGATCTGTTACTGGCTACTGCACCGTCTAACAGTGACAACAGAGTTTATGAGCTACGATTTTTCCACTTCTCACTGAAGCGATCTGGGCCAAAACAGAAGGGGTAGCTCCATCCAGAAAGAGTTTGGGTACCTGGAAGAATCACGTTTGCCTAATTTTTATTTTCACGGGAGAAAAGCAACAATACATGTGGTTAGGGTTTCTTTCATACGGAGTGATAGAAGTGGTGAGTAATTTTAAAATATGTGTAAGACTGGTTATTTATTTTTTCAATTTATGTGATAATTTCTACCTGTGTTAGGAAACGTGAAAACATTGATCTTTCCTGTTATTTTATTAAGATGACAACAGATATAAATGCCCATGGTTCTCGCTTGGATAAGGATAGACATTTAAAGTTGGACGATGGGGGTACCAATGGACTATACTCATCCTTTCTATCGTAGTGTTGTTGGATCATACTCCCTCCGTCCCAAAATAAGTGTCTTTTTAGATTTTCAAATATTTACATTTGACTATTCATTTTATTAAAAAATTGTGAAAATAGTATTTATTTTATTGTGAAATGATTATTATTAGAAGTACTTTAACATTGTCTTATTTATTTTTGTATTTTTGTAAATTTTTTTAATAACATGAATAGCCAAATGCTGATTTTAAAAGTAAAAAACGTCACTTATTTTGGGACGGAGAGAATAGGAGGGTATGGTGCGGCACTGCCACTCACGAGAGGTGATGGCTTGTGGCGGTGAAGGTGAGGGTGGACAGGGGCATAGGCTTAGTCGTACCGAACCCTGTACTAGTACGTGTTACCAAAGAGAGCATTGGCCCACACTGTTTATCCGGTCTGTAGTTGAGGTAACTGACATTTGACTCTTGTTCTTATGACATGATTTTTTAAAATTTTCTTTTTCTTTTGGGGGGCTAAGGACCATGTTATCGAACTATTCTTAAAGCGATTCCCTCATAGGATGTGTTTTATCGACTAAAAAACAATTGGCATGTATTTTTTTTTCAGATTAGACCAAACATCAATGGGATCAACCAAAAATATGGGAGAAGCAAGTATCTGCAAGATCCTAGATTCTTACGTAGAACACAGGTAATGTTATTTATATATGTTAGTTCAATATATACATGGTGCCATAATTTTTTTTTAGAAACCTATTCACTACATCGTCAGTTACGGTTGGCTCTTAAGAGGACCTACATATGCACCTGTTGATGCACCCTACATTTAGAGGACCTGTTGAGGTTCCACGCTATCAAAGCGTGAACACGACTCGTACAACATTATATTTTGTGTTAATATGTCCAATACGTTAGTATCTGCGCGCTTATGGCCAATAGGTATACAATTATATCAACAGGAAGAGTTTAATTTGAAACAATTTATCAGATAATCCAGTATGAGTCGTGGATAATCTGTCTTTAATTATCAGATATTCAATATCGGTCTGATTTTGCTATCTCCACAACCTACTCCGCTTCCACACACAATCGGATTCGGATTATCCATATCCGTTAGAATATCTATAACACTTCCCCACATACTCAAAATTCAGATTCAGATCAATGTCAGAAATTATTTGCACCACTTTCATCCCGAGGGCTTACCAATGAAACATCCCTTCAAAATTTTATGTACAAACTAAGGTAATGAAATTCGGGCCACTTAGCCCACTTAAAGGAACCCCGCCTACTTTCCCACTTAAAGGAACTCGGCCAACTTGGCCTACGCCGAGGATCTCCAGTGCCGACCGGTGCTTTGGGGCTGCTTCTCCTCCCCGAGCGGTAGCCTCTTCTCGTCCTCCTCGAGCGGCAGCGCCTCTAACAAAGCTGCTGCTCTTTCTTGCCACATGGTGGCTGTATCCGACATAGCAGTTACTCCTAACCAAGTGTCTGCTACTCTTCTTCCCCTATCATGGTCTAGTTTTTTATAAAACGGATTAATCTTGGAGGCATGATTCGACATAAAGGGTAACTAGTTGGTAAGGTAAATAAGATAGCACAAGAGCATGACGCAGCTATGAGGAAAGACTAGAGTTAGCCTGCATGAATCTAAAGCATGGAGATAGAGCGTACGACAGCAGCAAACAGCATATGACTGTCTAAGATCTATTTGGCACTTTAAACAGACTCCTAACGATCACCTCTAAGCTCCGGTTCATTATGTCAAAAACCTTGATTAGGGACGCACCTCAAGTAACAGTACAGACACGTTATATTAGCGTCTCTAAAATTGCGTCTCTGATTTAAAGTCATTGGAGACGTCGACTTCCCAATGACTTTGAATCAAAGACACATTAACTTTGCACGCGTCTCTTATATGTCTGTTATTGATGACACGTTGGTTAAACACGACTGTTTTGTCTGTGCTCTTTAAGACGCGGTTCAGTGAGACGTGTCTCCAAATTATATTCTTCCCCCCCCCCCCCCAGGGTGCCAATATATACATCCCAATCTAGGGCACATTACAGGCAACAACAAAATTCACAAGCAGCACAGGGATCATATATAGGCATGAAGCGAAAACCAACATAAACATGACTTGATCAATTAGGTTCCAATTTCACATCACACCACACGTTCAAGTGTTGAGTACATATGTAATCATCGCGGGTTCACATCATATCACACCACGCCACAGGTTCAAGTTTTTAGCAAAAAATCAAAAGTTCACATCATAGCACTGTCAGCGACGACATCAACTGCAACAAGCAAATCCTGGGCTGTTTCTCTAATTCTACATTGGTATACCATCATACCCCAAAGCATCACAAACCATTTCCTCCTGTTGGTTGGTTATATGGACATGATTGTCACCGATATTGACAAGCTCATTCTCACTGACATCATTCCTGGTTGTATGGCTGCCTGCATCGCAATCTTGACTGCCCAAGGGTCCTTCCTCTCCATCGTGGCCAATGGTTTGCTGATCACCTGTATGAGCGACATGCCGGTCTCGCTCATGAACGCCTTCCTCACCATGCATGTTCCAACATGTATAGTCATCCACGAAACCGCGAATAATTAAATGAGCATGGACATACATTGAACTTGAGAACTTTGTGATGCTCTCATAATCAACACATGGACAACACATTGAGGATTTGCGCATATTGGACTTATCTGCCTCTGCTGCAACTATGAAGGAGCTTGGACCATTTAGGTATTCATCACAAGTGCGATTTTGAATATACATCCACCTCCGGGCCGCCATCTGCATTATTACACAATACATTAATAAAACAAGCTTGCTGAATAACAAATAAAACTGAATGTATGCAAATACATTTGTTACTTGGTTACGAGATTAATTAGAAATGATGGAAACAAAAAAAAGTCATGTACAGTTTTATACTCAATTGCCTGTACTGCATTAGTTTTGCATTAGTTTTCCATATCCAACAAACTGTCAATGCTACAGAATAAAGAAAAAGAGCAAACTTGAACTGCGGCATCAAGTCAAACAGTTTATGGCACCAAAGAAAACAGGGGAGGGTTCTGGAGCTCACCAGAAGGAGGTTAGGCACCAGATGCAATCATGATTTCATTGAAGATGAATAGGATGGGCCGGGCGCAGCCATTAATCCACCTCACACCTAGATTTTTCCGTGGGCTCCCCGATGGCAGCTAGAGGTGGCACACTCGCGCAGCAGGAGGAGGTGGCGCGTGAACACGGCAAGTTGGTGGCGGAGGCAACGAGGAGGAGGTGGTGGCGGAAGCAAGGAGGCGGAGTAGGAGGTGGCGGAGGCAAGGTGGTGGTGCGTGAACACGGCAAGATGGTGGCACGGCCAGCCGGATAGGTTGTGCGCGTGGTGTTACTATGGCGCCGGCCGGTTCAGTTCTATCCAAATGTTTATGGTGTTTGTATGCTATCAGAGACCCGTTTCAGGTACCCACGTCTCTAATATCCATTTTATTTAGGAACGGATGCTAAGTGCCCTAGTCTCTTATTATTATCTTCTTACTGGAGACGCGAATTTTGTATCCGCGTCTCTAATGTATTTACATTGGACACGCTTCTCATTGGTTCACACCAATTGGAGACGTGTCTATATAAAACACGTCTTTGATATATCTTTGGAGACGTGTTTAAAGTCTGCGTCTCAAATTGATGTGTCTTCTATGGCTGTTTCTTACATAGTGGTCAGCTCGTACTTGTGACGTAATGCTTAATCGTTCGCCTGAGGTTCATTACACATCATGATAGATCCTTCACCCAATCACCCTTTACAAACGCTGAGTCAATCACTACGATCAAGTTCCGCTCGAAACACTTAGCTCCAAACTAGGCGATAAAGAAGCGCTTGTAAATCACACAGAATCTGTCTTATTCTGATGGTTCCTATATCTCAAGATGAGATGAGAGTTTCGGCCTTTGTGAGCAACTCCTTGACAATGTGTGGGCATCTAATAGACAGATGCTTTATGCTTAAAACCAATGGTTGGCATTGCTGCCTTCCCATTACTACTACATCCGCTCTAAAATATAAGCATTTTTGAGTTTGCCTAAAGTCAAATTCTTTTAACTTTTACTAATAATGTTTAAAAAATTACATAATAATATAAAAATATACTTTTTATGAAAGCTTCTTTCATGATGAATTAAAAAAATATAATTTTTATATGATAAATATTATTAATTCTTCATTACTAATGGTCAAAGCGATGATAAAAATTGACTTTGACTAAATCTAAAAGTACTTATATTTTGGAGGGAGGGAGTACTAGACATGAGAAATCTGAAGCACACCTTCTTAAGCCTCTGACAATCGTGCTGTTCAGCCAATTCCAGCATCGTCCCAATGTTGTTTATGTCGATGTAACTTCAACATTGCGCAGTTATCCTCGGACATGAGCTAAAGCCAATCTAAGCTATCGATGTAACTTCAAAGCTTGCGCAGTTATCCTTGGACATGATCTAAAGCCAATCTAAGCTATATCCATCCATCGCGAGGAGCAACTGCTAAGCCATCATGTCCTTATCATCACCATCCTCTAGCTCAGGCAGGGACTCGGTGTACAAAAAGTGGATCTAGGCCTTGAACACTCAGTTCCATATCATCGCTCAGCATGTGAGCTGAAATAATCTCCTTCATTGGGCCAATGTGCTCCGCCGTGAAAACCAGTGACCGGATAGCGAGCATGTACCTATCCACAGCCACAATCTCGCCAGCGACGTCAAAACTGACGTCCGCCCCTTCTCCGCTGAGTCCGCTCTTGAGGACATGCTCTAGGTGGCGTTGCATGTTTGATGGCGGCATGCAGATGTACCTGTCTGCGGCGTTGTCCTCTTTGCGATATCCTTGTAGACGGTATGTCGCACATTGACTATGGAACATTAATCCTTGAGGTATGTGTAACACCCTGGAATTCACGAACACTCCAGAATATCACTAAGACCAGAAAAACGACACAACGAATACTCTAGTTAAATTTTGACATCGCCTTTCACTTTATAAGCATCATCGCGGAAGCAAAATAATAATAGTCATAGGTGAATTAATTAGTAAAATAAACTTATCAAAGTGATTTATAGAAACCAAGGAATAAGTTTAGCATCTGAATCTAAGCAAACCTTCTTAAGATTAATTAAAGCTAACCTGATCAAATGACTAAAATATTAGAATAATTAAAGAAGCTGGTGATGGGCAGCTACTCCCCTTCCCTTCCTCATAATCATGAAGTACCTGGAAGGAGTAATGCAAGGGTGAGATGAAATATCTAATCAAGCAAATTGTTTCCACGAGCTATTAAAACCCCATGTTGATTAAAACAACAATTTTAAAGGTATCCACACAATAGCGAGAGTAATATTGCAACATAGTGAAAAGAATAAACTCCTCATATTAACCAGTATCTTCACAAACTTCCATAAATACAAATAAATCAACTTCCCTTTCATGAAGCTATGTCAATGTAAAGATGGGTATAGCCATATTGATACAACCATATTTAGATGCAATAGATATGTGCATGTCGTTCATTAGCCCTGGAATACGGTTAAATGATGTTAACATTTCCAAGTTAAGAGTTTCTTACAAATAATGACGGATTAATTAATGAAGGCAAAGATACAACCAGAGAAGCATCATTCCAAGGAGATCAATCACCTGTTATTGGTTAACGATCCAAGAACAGATAGCAGCAAAGGGAAACCGTGATGCATAGAACCTGAAAAGAGAAATTAACGGACAATATCTGTCATACACTACTACAAAATGCATTTGTCCCGAAACCCCCTACAGCAAATGCAGGCGGTTCACAATTTGAAACCGCTTGCACTAGAAAACAGGTGGACCTTAGGAAAACAACCACCTGCGGAGGTGCTCCTAATATAGGCGGCGCCTGCACAAATTGTTTCATTTGTGCAGACACCGCCTATATTAGGAGCATCTCTGCAGGCAGTTGACTTAAGGGGCCACCTATCACCAAAATGCAGGCGCATAATTAAGAAAACCTCCTGCATAAATGCAGGCTCTATATATAGCACGGCCGTGCGACCCTGTTCCTTGCAGCGCTCTTGAAACAGAGAGCCATCGCAGCGGCGACTCGAAAATCGACTGGAGGGGGGGGGGCGTTGTTTCCGAATCTTTTTGTGGATCATGTTCCTAAAAGTAATTGTGTGTTCCTCCTCCAATTATATTCAAGTTTCTTTGCGATTTGTGCCATTTAATCTAGATTACTAATATATAGGGTACCTCAAGTTTCTTATGATTTTGATGATTAAATTGACTAAAGTTTACAAATCTTTGTGGTGATTCTTAATACTATCATGAGATTACATGTCTCCTACCTCTTTTATCCCATATTTATAGTTTAATTGACGAATTTTTCTTCAATTAAATTTGAGATCAATATACACAATAGGTTACTTATGAACTTGATGATTAAGCTAAGTAGGTAATTCTTAATATTTTCATGACATTACGTATCTCCTACCTTTTTATCCCATTTTTATAATTTAATTGACTAATTTTTGCTTCAAATAAATATGAGATCAATATACACAATAGGTTTATCATGATTTTGATGATTAAATTAACAAAAGTTTACATTTTGGGGATTCTTAATATTCTCCTGAGATTACATATCTCCTACCTTTTTAACCCATATTTATAGTTTAATTGACTAAAGTTTGCTTCAAATAATTATATGATCAATATACA
>BCLG01000513.1:56318-77904 GCA_001602295.1 Zoysia matrella
TCCTAGTATTTTTATTTTTTTTAAATAGTTAGTTAATTCTTTTGTTATAATCTGAGCTTTATAAATTTTTTAACTAGTTATTTAATTCTTTTTATAATCCTATTCTTTTTGTTAGAATCATATGTGTATTAGCATATTACCTAAAAACTAAGTATCTTGATCCATTTTATGTATACCCAGGATGACATAAAGAATGGATCGATCATGGATGTACAATGCACCAAGACCTTCTTCTGAGTACCTTAAAAAAATTTCTTTATTTATCGAAACTGTCAAGAAATATGCCAGCAGAGAAGGTTGAAATGAGATATTTTGTTCACGTATTGATTGCTCCAACAAGATCACCGGGTCTCATGTTTTAGTAATCCAATCACATTTGATCAACAGAGATTTTGTGAAGAAGTACTTGATATGGATAGAAAATGTGGAGATAGATACATGCTGGAGAAATGAACAGACTGCTATGAATGAAGTGGCTTGTAATGATGATTTAGGAGTTCAAGGCAACACCGATCAACCTAAGCCTGATGATGATGATACTGCTGATGTTCAAGATGATGATGAAGATGTTCTATTTGACTTTGAGGAGATGTTCCATCACATTGAACCACAAGTGCTGACATATATAGGGGTTGAGAGGGATCTAGATAATATAGAGATGTTGGAGAAAGTATCGAATGACCTTTTATATAAGGAAACCAAAGTATATAATAAAGAGTCTACAATTTTTTGTGTTGTCCTTAAACTTCTTAAGTTGAAGGATTTGCAATGGTTGGTCTGATAGTAGTTCCACAGAGCTTTTGAATATTCTAGCGAAAATACTTCCAAAACCCAACAAACTTCCAACAACCACTTATAAAGCTAAGAAGCTTATATGTCTGGGTGTTAAAAAATATGCATGCCTCAATCACTATATATTGTATGGAAAAGAGTATGAATTTCTACAGAAGTGTCTGATATGTGACCCCAATCGTTACAAAAAGAGCAACAACCATGTGTACGCATGCAATACAAGGAAATTGACATGGAAGAATAATTTTATTGGCCCAAATACTGATGATACTTCTGATGAGGTGGATACAAAGACAAAAAATTCATACCTTTGTGATGTGGCACCTTCCAGTGATTGCTCGTTTGAAGCGTCTATTCTCAAATCCTCGGGACGCCGAACTCATGCGTTGGCATTCTAAAAAGCGCCTATGAATGAAGGAAAGCTTTGACACCTAGCAGATGTAACACAATGAAAAAAATTTTAATTTACTATATCCAGTGTTTGCTGAGGAGATTCGCAATATAAGATTCGCATTGAATACTGATGGTATGAATTCTTTCAGTGAAAATAGAACCAACATGGTTGTATTAGAAATAGAAGTACCTAATGTTTTCCATTCTTATCAAGAGCCCGAAACCAGCTGGCATGGATATCGATGTGTTCTTAGAACCTTTGATGCAACATACAGTGATGCTGTGGAATGAAGAAGTCCAGATGACCTTGCCAGATGCAGCGTTGTGGCCATGAACTAGATCAAGGCAGGTACCAATGAGTAGAGGATCACCCTGCTCACAAGTTTCAGATGTCACAGCCATTAGGGGATGGTTGGAGGATGGCCAGTGACGAGCTCGCCTAAAGCATGAGGATCAGCAAGGCGTATAGCTCAGTAGACTTCATGAAAGATGATCATGTCTGGTCTGGTGGATTGACGTAGCCAAGGAGAACACCAGCATGGAAGAAGATAGAGAAGTAAAGGCCTGAATTTGGTCGTTGTGGTTGAGGTTCCTGTTGTTAGTGTGAACAGTGATCATCAGCCAAACAAGTTGGTGAGCCGCAATTGTTGACTAAAATTAAGGGGCCTTGATTGGAGGACACTAGAACGCGCGTGGAGGGTGCAGCCTTCCCCCCAGTGTGCAGGGCTATATAAGGAGGGGTATACATCTTGGGTAGAGGTGACATGAAGAATACTCCATTGCCCCAATTGTGAACCAATCTCACCAGCCCTGTAAACACTGGGAAGGGCCATCCTAATGCTCAAGGCAGTGAAGAAAAGGAGGAGGAGATGGCAAGAAGCAAAACAGTGAAGAGGAGGGCTCAAGACCAAAGGTATGGCTCCCAATTCTTGCTCTAAAGGTGGTTCATCTCTTAGGCTAAAGATCCTACACGTCTAACAATGGCACCAGAGCCTCATACCTTAGGATTGAACCCCATAAAGATCAAAAGTGAATACTGTCTTTTAAATTGCTTAGCAATTCATGTTTTCAGTGATGATGTCTAAGTTCTTGAACAAAGTTCATGTCTAAACGTTAAAGCCTCTACTGATGCCCAAGAGCTAAAGACCATGCCCTGTTTCATGTCACTTTGCTCACTGCTATGTCAAAATGTCTCAAGAGTTAAGCCCTAATCCGTGAGCATTTAGAGCTTGGGTTTTGGTAAGACATCAAAAGATTTTGTTGGGGATTTTGAAGTAACTAAAGCAAGACCTAAGAAAAATCCTCATTTCCTGAAACCCTAACCTAGCTATAGGGAAGAATCCCCAAATTGTTAAGAACCCTAACCCCAATGACTTAAGGCAGCAGGCTTACGTGGGGCAGCTGGCCGCGGTCGCCATTGCTTTCTCAGATGGCGGTCCCGTGTCAGCTCCATGCTCCCCTGCCGAACCAGCCCTTGCACGGTTCATGACGCGTGGCCTCGGATACGGACTCCAGTCTGCCCCGGTCACCATGGCCGTGGTGCCGCCCCGAGCGAAGTCGCCAGACGTGCGCTAGCGCTACCGTCGCGCTGCTCCACGTGAAGGTGCCGTGGGTCGCTGCCGCCTCGATCCCCCAGGATCCGACGTGTGCGACCCCGGCGGATTAAGGACGCCGGACGAGGGCCACTCAACAGAGCCGCGCACTGGCCACAGCCATGCGCGATCTCCGGTGTACAGGCCTCGCTGGCGCCGCCACTCCCTCTCGCGCCCGCGTGCGCGAACGCTTGCTCCGGCCACAGGCCACATAATCCACATTTTTCATACTCCTCTTGATTGCCTCATTTTTATCATTCACAATGTATCATCTCAATAAGCTTAATACATTAAATTGGATAATTGAGTCTATATACTTTAATATTATCAGATTCAACTGATAATACTGAGATGAGTTATCCCCAATTTTGATGAAAAATCATTGCTATAGCAGCACATCCCATATGAAAATAATACAGGGTGTAATTTCACTTGTTCCACAACTCATTATACATCTTTGAAACTGAATTAGTAGAGACCCTATTAAGGATGCATTGTGCTGATTTTATAGCTTCCATCATCTATAATTGATCGAAAGAGTGGAGTGGCTTTATATACTTTGTACCAGATTCATAAGTCTTTTAGCCACTTTACCATACAGAGATTAACTCAATAATATACCATTAACCACAAGGAGTAGACCATCCGTAGTGTTTACCACCACAATCAATACTTTTTGATCTTTATCTTTCGATCATACTTATTTTGAACATTAACTTTAAATACTTAATGCCTCTTAACTGTGACATAATTGTCATAATCATCATTTATATTTGAAACTTGATTTTCATCATAAAATGAGACACTCATCTCTCTCCCTCGAAATATGGCCTTTTTGACGGTGCTATAATTTTGAAGAGTCTCATTATACTTCTTTCACATTTGGTACCGACATACACATTAGAAGAGAAGCTACATCATTTATTATTAACAAGACCTTAAATAGTAACTGGATCTCCATTCTCTTTTAACGTAATCCCCGTATTGAATTTGCAACATAAATTGTTGCCCCTAATTAAGTCCATCACGAAGTGATGCACTATAGACATTCAGGGATTCATTCATAAATATATAATGATATCAGTACCATTCTTATCGAGTCGTCTCATAATACTCGTAAGGATTCTCTTTATACTTTAACATCTGGAATGACTTTAGAAAATAATCCTTAGCTTAAGAATTTTAATAGCCTTAAGCCTTCCTTTTCTCACATTCATTTGGCCACGAATAATCAACTCCCCATTACTTGTTTCATACTAGAGTATAGGACCATAAAAGGATCAATCTTCTGGGAAGAAGATGATGCCTTTCCTGGGAGAAACACGAAGATGCCCATCGCCAACATTTGTTGAGACTGGGCTGCTCGGAGATTAGATTAAAGCCCCCTTTGGAACAAAGAAATTTTTTTTTATTCCTGCTTTTTTTTGTGAAATTAAATTGATTCCTTTGAAATTCCTGCGAGATTTCTGCGAAAATCATGTGCTCCAAAAGAGGCCTAAATATGTTATATAGTATCTTCGGCCTCAATGACAACTATCGAATTGGAATTCCAAATGAAACACAGATTGTAGGTTGCGGTTTGGAATGCAATTGAGAGACGTTGTTTTTCACTCTTTCATAGCATTCATTTTGCGCATTCAATTCTGAGCTTTCTCGTGCTGGACAAAGTCACCCCCACGACCAGCAGTCCAGCACCTACCACCATCGAGCTACCCGTCTTAGTACAATTTTAACGCGTATGGATAGCATCAAAACTGAGAAACGTCGTTTTTTTACTTAAAAGGAACCTGCTCATGACGTTGTAATCATGAGCTACAACCAGACACCTACAAGCCTATTCTGCACGGCATGCGATGCAACAAACTAACAAGGTACTCACTCCGTTTTAAAATAAACGTCATTTTAGATTTTCAATCATCTATCTTTGACCATCTGTCTGATTCAAAATATTTATGAAAATATTATTTATTTTATTGTAAAATAGTTTATTATTTTAAATACTTTATGCATGACTTGTTTGTTTTTATATTTTTGAAATTTTTTAAATAAGATCAATGGTGAAATGTTAATTTCTAAAAGTAAAAAATATCACTTATTTTAGAACGGATGGAGTAGACAACAAGCTAATGTCGAAACTTCATGCTTCATGCCTTTGGGAGCATAATCGAGCTTGGGTGGATCTAAAATAACAAAGAAAGAAAGAAAATAGCTACTCCCTGCTGAACTTCTTCAATGTCGTAATTTTCGAGTCATACATTGGTGACTTTCAACGTCTGATGAACTTCCTCCACAACATTCTGGCACTTCGCGCTCACCTGCTCGTACGCCAACCGCCCTGCCCTCCTCCGGTGGTTCACTGGTGACTGGAGGAGTGGGGCCCTGCTTTCCCTTGTAAATTGAGTAGATCAAGTTATTAGATTAGTATTGAGTTTTCTCCATACTAAGTTTTTTGTTATTCGAGATTTGGTTCCTCCTTTTTCTCTCCGACAACGGTGAGGAAGAATGGATTTAGTTTCGCTACAGCGTAACTTGATCGGTGTTTGCACTGGTATGTATAGGATGGTTGGCTTGATGTTGTCCTCCGAAACCCCTCCCCCCCAAGCCCACCACATGTGCCCTTTCTGGTCCATAGCGCAAACGATTAAGCGAGAATAGGTTGCTGGGCCTTTCCTGGCATACTAGGTTTTTTATTATTTTTTTCATTTTATTTCTTATACACTCGGTCAAAAATTTTTATTTTTTTTTTCTTTTTTATTATTTCTACTTTTATTTTTATTTTTAATTTTCATTTTGATTTTTAAATTTTTCTATCATTTTTAAAAAATTCATATTTTCCTTTTAATATTTACATTTGATTTTATTTTCCATTTTACAGCTCTCATGCATACATCCATCAAGATATTTTTAAAACAATTTCTTTTTATTACAAGAACAATTGATTTACCACTATGATAATTGATTTTTACTGCTAGATTTTATTTTTATTTTTATTTTATTTTTTAATCTTTTTCTTTTCATTGCGCTCATGCATGCATCTATCATTCAACTACTCATATATAAGTTCTCATAGTGAACTGTGGTGCAGTGATTAAAAACCAACAAAATCTTATGACCATTCTCCATCCAAATCATGCTAATCCAACTACGGTGAAAACCAAAAAAATCATTCACAAATCCAACACAGAATATGACATCATTTGACAACGTTATGAAAAGCAAAAACGGGACACAAACATATCCATACAAGGATGATGTTTTCTTAAACAAATCATGGACCCTCAAGTGATGTAGTAACATATTTTTGGCAAAAAGTCTCACTCACATAATACTAGAGGGAAATGCCTGAAAAAAATGTTAGAGTCCAAAATTTCTGATCTTGAACTACACATAAGGGTAACTTTCATTATTAACAGATTTTCAAATTCAGGATGTAAAATCCCCATACTAATGCGATCTGCTACTGGCTACTGCACCGTCTAACAGTGACAACAGAGTTTATGAGCTACGATTTTTCCACTTCTCACTGAAGCGATCTGGGCCAAAACTGAAGGGGTAGCTCCATCCAAAAACTTTGGGTACCTGGAAGAATCACGAGCTGCTGGGGCTTCTGTCCCCATCGTAAGCCTACCTAAATGAATTTTGAACAAGCAGGAAGATTTCCAAGGGAATCAGAACTATTTTCCTAAACGTGATTGCTGTAGGGAAAGGAAGGAACTCCTGGCAATGGCAGGCAGCAGCCATGAAGGGTAAGGAACAAATGAAGGAGGCGGAGGCTGAACAACTGAAGGAGAAAGAGCTACAGTACCAACATGGGGAACATGTGTAGGGTTTCAGATGGGATCAAGCTACCAACTATTCCGTCCATTAGGCCTAGAGCACTACCAAAAAAAGATCATCAGAGACGGGTGTTTTTACTTATTAGAGACGGACCTTCTAGCCGTCACTAAACTTACGTCGCTGATGTGGAGTCATTAGAGACGGGCGTTAAAAATCCGTCGCTGATGTGTTAGTCATTAGAGATGTGCGTTTAAAAAGCCATCGCTGATGTGTATTTATTAGAGACGCGCTTTCAAAAGCCGTCGTTGATGTGTAGCCATTAGAGACGCGCGTTTAAAAACTCGTCGCTGATGTGTCTCATTAGTAGCCGCTGATATGAGATCTTTAGCAACGTGCAATAAAAAGCTCGTCGCTGATATGAAATATGAAAATAAAAAAAAAATACTTTCCACTAGTCCTAATGCCAACTGTGGCAAATAATGAAATAATGCCAATCTCACATCCACATTTTTTTTTGCGAGAAAATATAGATATCATCGCATTCTCATCATAGTATCAACAGAAGTCATGCATAACTATGTTCATCACAGTGCTAAAAAAACTATGTTCAACACAAAATAGATAGGTTCAGACTCATTTAGAGGAGCCCTTTCTGAAAGAGGAAATTGATAAGGTAGTCTCTAATCTACCTCTGGACAAGTCTCCAGGCCCTAATGGCTTCAACACTGACTTTGTTAAGCGATGTTGGAATGTTATTGCTGAAGATTTTTATAACCTCAATCAGCCTTTCTATGATGACACTTCTTGCATTCAGAGTATTAATGGCTCCTACATCACTCTGGTGCCTAGAAAAGATAATCCTGTCACTGTATCTGATTATAGGCCAATTTCTCTGTTGAATACTTGTATTAAACTCATAACTAAGCTGTTGGCAGACAGGTTGCAGGAGGTCATTCTTTCTCTTATTCATCAGAATCAGTATGGGTTCATTAAATCCCGCACTATTCATGATTGCTTGGCATGGAGTTTTGAGTATCTCCACATGTGTCATCATTCTGAAGCTGGATTTCAAAAAAGCTTTTGATAAAGTTGGGCACCATGTCATTTTGCAGGTGCTTCGTAGTAAAGGTTTTGGGCCCAAATGGATTTCTTGGATTACCAGTGTGCTACAGTGTGGTACTTCTTCAGTGTTGCTTAATGGGGTTCCTGGCAAAGTGTTTCATTGTAGAAGTGTGAGACAGGGTGATCCTCTCTCTCCTCTTCTTTTTGTGTTGGCTGCTGATCTGCTTTAATCAATTGTCAATAAAGTTAAAGATATGGGCCTGTTGCATTTGCCTCTTCCAATATCCAGTTCTTCGGATTTTCCTATTGTGCAGTATGCTGATGATACTTTGCTATCATGGAAGCTTGTCCTAAGCAACTTTTTGTTGTTAAAGCTCTTCTCAATAATTGTGCTGAGTCTACTGGCCTTAAGGTGAACTACAATAAATCGGTCATGGTGCCTATTAATGTTCCTCCTGAGAAGCTGACTCATCTTGCAAATACTTTCAGCTGCAGCATTGGAAGTTTACCTTTCACCTATCTGGGCTTGCCACTAGGTCTTAAAAAACTAGTGTTGAAAATTGTTTGCCACTTGTACAGCGTATAGAAAAAAGGATGGTGAGTTGTTCTATTTTTCTGAGTCAAGGAGGTAAACTTCAGATG
Source organism: Zoysia matrella (assembly GCA_001602295.1). Classification (NCBI taxonomy): domain Eukaryota; kingdom Viridiplantae; phylum Streptophyta; class Magnoliopsida; order Poales; family Poaceae; genus Zoysia; species Zoysia matrella. The sequence continues at coordinate 64,577 of BCLG01000513.1, forward strand.
GCCAACTCTGTTTTTTCTGCTCTGCCTAAATTTTATGTGTACTCTCTAACTCCATGCTACTGTAATTGAGCAATGTGATAAGTATCGTAAGCACTGTCTTTGGAGAGGTTCGGATGTTAATGGCAAAAAAACTGCCCAAGCTGCTTGGAGGATGGTTACTAGGCCTAAAAGAGAAGGTGGTCTAGGTGTTCTTAACATTCGCATTCAGAATGATGCCTTTCTCATGAAGAATCTTCATAAGTTTTTTTTTTCACGGATGAACATTCCCTGGGTGTATTTGATTTGGGAAAGCTATTACACTAATGGTCAGCTGCCTGGTATGAGAAAGAAAGGCTCCTTTTGGTGGAAGGATAACCTCAAGTTGCTGGATGTTTATAAAGGCTTGGCTCATGTAACTATTCTCTGCTCTTGGATCATCTGGATTTGTCTTTCTAGTGACGTCCCAGGGAATTTTGGACTGACATAATGTTCATTTATAGAATAGGTTAGCTTGATGCCATCCTCCTTACCACCAGCTCTAGACAACTGTTATCATAATGGTTGGCTTGATGCCGTCCCCCGAACCCCTCCCCCCTAGCCCAGCCCACCACATGTGCCCTTTCTGGCCCATAGCGCAAACGATTAAGCGAGAATAGGTTACAGAGCCTTTCCTGGCCTACTAGGTTTTTTATTTTTTATTTTTTCATTTTATTTCTTATACACCCGGTCCAAGTTTTTTATTTTTGTTTTCTTTTTTATTATTTCTCCTTTTATTTTATTTTAAATTTTTATTTTGATTTTTAAATTTTTCTATCATTTTATACTTTTTAAAAAAATTCATATTTTCCTTTTAATATTTTCATTTGATTTTATTTTTTCCATTTTACAGCTCTCATGCATACATCCATCAAGATATTTTTAAAACAATTTCTTTTTATTACAAAAACAATTGATTTACCACTATGATAATTGATTTTTACTGCTAGATTTTATTTTTATTTTTATTTTATTTTTTATATCTTTTCCTTTTCATTGTGCTCATGCATGCATCCATCATTCAACTACTCATACATAAGTTCTAATAGTGAACTGTGGTGCAGTGATTAAAAACCAACAAAATCTTATGATCATTCTCCATCCAAATCATACTAATCCAACTACGGTGAAAACCACAAAAATCATTCATAAATCCAACAAAGAATATGACATCATTTGACAACGTTATGAAAAGCAAAAACTGGACACAAACATATCCATACAAGGATAATGTTTTCTTAAACAAATCATGGACCATCAAGTGACGTAGTAACATATTTTTGACAAAAAGTCTCACTCCATAATACTAGAGGGAAATGCTTGAAAAAAATGTTAGAATCCAAAATTTCTGATCTCGAGCTACACATAAGGGTAAACCCAATCAACTCGAAGTTTACTGCCACGGGCATCGTAGCCATTGAGCTCGTCGATCACCTTCTCAACATTCGCAAGCTTCTTAAACACCACAACGCTAAACAGCATTCGGATCTGAGTTCTGCAGTGGCAGATCACATTGTTAAGGACTCCTTTGGAACATAAAAATTTTACGAGAATCATACAGAAATTTCATAGAAACCAGTTCAATTTCACAGAAAAAACATAGAAAACAGAAAAAAAAATCCTTCAATCCAAATGAGCCCTAAGCGTTGGAACATCCGACACCAGCAGCGGTCCGAAGGTGCTGAAGAGCTCCGTGAGCTCTCATCCCCTGAAGCCTCGTGGCAGGTTGCTGAAGCGCACGAAACGCCGCAGAAGCTTGCGATGAATCGGAGAGAGGTGACACTGATATCCGGGACGGCAGTCTCCTCTGCAAGTGCTATCGTCGCATCGCCCGTACATGTAGTTGAAAGGGCAGAAGCGTTCCATATGGCATAGCGCTCCACAGATGTAACAGTTGGTTTGACCAGGAGACCTCATGTAAGCCGCCAAATTAAACTGAATCATATTACTCTGCAAATCTGCTTTTGTCAGCAAAAAACGATAGACCTTTTAAGTTTATTCATCACATAAACGTCGGAGTTACAGGGTAAAGAAAAAACTTACCTATTTCCTAATTTGGATTATAATACTCCTCTCGTTCTGTGTCTTTTTAAATTTTTAAATAACTACTTATTTAAAAAATTTATAAAAATATTTTTTATTTTATTATGAAATATTTCATTATTAGAAGTACTTTGTTTTGTTTATTTTTGTATTTTTATAAATTTTTTGAATAAAATAAACAGTCAAATGTTGATTTTAAAAAGTAAAAAAATATCATTTATTATGAGACAGAGAGAGTACTTAAAAAGCATCGGCACAAAATAAAACGACAGAACACAATTGAAGTGGCATGACGTGGGTTTACTTCAGGGACATGTAGCTAGATTCAAAGAGTAAGGGCCGGTGGTGCGCAGGGTTGTAAAACCTATAATTAATTAGGAGAATATATATTTGCCATTCCTAATACCATTTAACTTCTGATTAATAATTGGACTTTAAAAAAATAATTAACACTTTTGAAAGCAACACACAAACGGAGTTACAGGGTAAAGAAAAAAACCTACCTATTTCCAGCCGTTGGATTTTAATACTTAAAAAGCATCGACACAAAACAGCTGAGCAAAACTGAAGTGACATGATGTGGATTTACTTCGAAGACATGTAGATTCAAAGAGTAAGGACCTGTGCGCTGGGTTGCAAAACCTAATTAATTAGGAGAATATATATTTGCCATTTAACTAATTCTGATTAACAATTGGACTTTAAAAAATAAAGAATAAACACTTTTGAAAAGCAACCACACAAACGGAGAGATTGTAACTCGAAAAAACTAACTAAATGCACGGAAATTCTCTAACATCGAAAATTAGTTCTCTAGCATCGAAAGATCATGGCTTCGAGAAAATACCACCAAAGAACTCATGCACGGAAATTCTAGAAGTTGTGATTTCTTGATACGGTGGACCAAATAGCTCTGGTTTTGTGAAGTTAAATAAAAAAACGATTACTAAATATGGCCAATTGTGTCTGGGTAAATAACTCTGTACTGATCTAAGTTAACTGAGCAAAAGATTCGTAAATAGAAGGAAGACACGAACCTTCCGGATAATATGGTTGCAGCATGTTTCCAATCTTTCTAGAACTCGACCTGTCGATGTTTTTCTCCCCTGACATCTCGGTAGGGGCCATCGGCTCCTCCCCCCTGCAGCGGGCACGGCCGTGGCGAGACAGAGTCGAAACAAGGTTCACAAAACCGAAGAAAACGGGCTGGTTTTCGGGAAAATCGGCCAAACCGACCGGTTTGGTTTGAGCGGTTGATCGGTTTTTGGTTTAATAAATTAAAAAAAATTAAAAATTCAAAAAAAAATTGAAAATCCAAAAATCGGTTAAACCGGTCAAACCGGGCGGTTTACCGAAAAAACCGATAAAAACTGTTTAAACCGATTTAATTTCAAATTTGAAAACAGTAAACCGGAAAAACCGATCGATTTTCTTTCAAAATTTTGATTTTTAAATTTTCTAGATTTTTTATCAATTTTTCCGGTTGGTCAAACCGGCCACCTACTGTTTTCCCAGCTCAAACGGGAAATCAAACCCTGAGTCAGAAGGATTTGACGACGAGGTCGGCGGCGCTCGGCACGAGCAGAGAGATCGACGTAAAATCAGAGAGGTGGGGCGGCGGTACTCCGCCAGTGTAGGTATGGAACCCTGACCGAACGCTGCATTTAGCCCACGAACAGCGGAGCTGGCCCATCGAAGCCCACGCGGAGCAGAAATTTTTTCATCTTTCCAATTTTTTTTCTTTCTTCCTTCCATAATTGAAGGAAGCAAATTGAACTTATTCCTTATAGATATGCAACATGGTCAATGCACTACGGTGCCTCTTTTATCATTTAATGTTCATGAATGGGAGATTTGCTTGAAGCAAAGTGAAATTACCTCTCTTCACTAAGTGGTACAGTTTCTTTCAAAAAATATCAGCAGTATGGAGCCAAAAAGTTTGGAATTTTTTTAATCTCTAAATTCAGCTTGACAAAGGTAGTATTGGTACTCCCATCTTAAGTCAGGCTGGACTGAAGGACTTCGCTTCTTGTCTGGCTGAAATGAAGTTTAATTGTAACACCTCGCATTTCTTGAAATCTAGGAATAAAAATTTTTATTCGAAAGTTAATATCTAAAGTTCCAAAGATGAAAGGAAATCAAAGTCATTAATTCAAATTTGAATTTGAATTTGAATTGAATAGTGAAAGTTGAAACTTTTGAATATAGAAGTGTTTGGAATTTGAGAAACAAAGATCCTGCTTGAGAAACAGTTATCTCTCCCGGCAGGGCGCCATTGACGGCCCTCGGTCGAGCTCGGCGAGCTCACTCACCGCAGCGTTCCACGCCACCCCACAGCACCCAGCCGAGCCCCCACCTTCTCCTCTTCCTAATCCCCAACTTTCCCCCACATCTCCCTTACGGGATAACCACCTGAATTTTGGGAATTTGCTCAAGACCCGGGTCTTCGAACTGCCGCCGGATTCCACGAAATCGAGCCAGCTCTGGTGAGCCCCTCCCAAATTTCTCTCGGCCCTAGCCATATCACTCACCTGTGCAGCTCTAGCATTCTCTAATCAGGTGAAATACCACCGATTTGGGCAGGGATTGATATGAAGCCTTTTACTCGTCGTCACACATGGCCGGAGGAGCTCGCCGGTGACACCCATCTCCGACCAGTTCAGGCTGCGACAACACCTGTGCCGCCCTTCCGCAGGTCGTGGTGAAGCAGTAGGAGCAAACGGCTCGGAGTTTCGTCAACCGAGCCGGCTGTACGCCTCCGCCGAACCGCGTCGGACGCCGCCGGCACTTCTCCGGTGAGGTTCCGAGCCTAGCACCAGCGGGGGCGAGTTCCACTCCGTGTCCTCATCGCAAAGGTAGTCTCGGTTGGCAGTTTAGCCGCCGGGAACGCCGTCCCGATGAGGCGCCGCCGCGCTCCGGCGACCGGCCGCGCGCCATGGATGGAGCTCCCTGGAGCTCGTGGATGTTTTGTTGTTGGGAATACAACCGACGTGTTCTGGATCAGGACGTGTTTGTCGCGAGTAAGTCCGTGGGGGCAGGTCTGCAGGAGGTGCGCGGGTGCAGAAGCTTGATGCTGTCATGTTCTGGCACTGCACGTGTAGGTTTGTTTGTATCGCATGTTTTAGTTCGTGTGCGTGTGTAATTATTAGTCAAGCTGTAGGCGTTTGTTGCGGAACGTGCGGAGCTGGCTAACGGGCCTCCTAGCGCTGGGGCTATAAAATGCCACGTAGTCTGTTTGTTGGGACTTGAGAGCTAAGGTTTCGGTGTGCGTAACGCTGCAACGGTTGCGGTACTTCGATCTGTGTCGGTTAAGAAGTATAGTTTTATTGTGTAAATTTAAACAGTACCAATTACATACTAAGTAATATAGACACTAGTAAATCGATGTAACACAATACTGTAGTGGTTGGACGAACTCTACTTCTCTTTGTTTGAAGTTGAGAGAGATTTAGGTCTGATCATGATAGACACAGAGGGTTATCGCATAGAACCATATTTTTCGGGAGAGGTGCGCTTATCGAATTGGCCCTATAGGTTACATGAAAAGTTGTCACGTGCAACTTTCGAAAAGCACGTACGTGTCGTGTAATTCGGGTTTCTCCTACAGGATGTAAATCAATTATAATCGCTGCCTCTTCACAGTAACGAGTACCGCTTGTCTCACTGTGTCACATTGTAGTAAGAACACGGGATGAACGATTACTATATTTGTATTGCAACTATGATCAGAGTAGATTATAGTGCAAATTAAATTTATCTTTTTTGAAACTTAACTCACCGCTAAAAGATGAAACTAATGATTCACTCTTAGCGCTATGTTTTTTGGAAAAAAAAATCACCTATGAGTCAGCTTTTTCATGCTTAGGAGTCAGCTGTAGTTAGATTTTTTTATGGGTAAGTCTTTCAGAGTAATTAGTACTCAGGGTTTGTTGTTTTTCTTTTTACAGCAGACTTTCCTGCAGGTAACTGGTGTGATTGCTAGGGCAATGTGGTATAGAAAGGTGAATCTCCTGCTGACTAGTCTATTGACTAGATTCCTTTTTCACTTACCTCAGGTCGCAAGAAATAAAGCATATCTTAGGGTAAGATATGTTTCATACTAAGGAACCGTCGTGTGTATCACCGATTTCACTTTGGTATCGCTTTTGCTTTGTTTAAAACTCTGTTTTTAAATATCTATCCTAAGAACAACTTGAACTTTAATATAATTCTTTAAATCAGTTTCCTGTAATATATTTTATCGCTCATGTTGTACTATTTAGATAGATCCTCAAGGCTAGCCACCCGCAAATTTTGGGATGATTCTACCATATTTATGACTGATGTGATAAATGAGGCATGAAATATTAAAGCTTCAAAAGAAAGATAACTGTCGGTAAATCTTCAACCAACTGCAATAGAAAATCTGTCGAAAAAACAAAAAACTGTCGGCAAAATCTTTGCCAATGGCTTCTTCTACGACTGTTTACAAACTATCAGTAATACCTTTTCCGATAGATTACGTGTCGGTTAAGGCGCCCTTTGCGGACTGTAGAGTGTTGGCAAAGGGTGAAAACGGTATAGTGACTAGGGGCATGCCTACCGTGGACTCATGGAAATTCCTGTGTATTTGACGCAACGGCTCAAGAAATGACAAAAATCTCTCAATGCCACCAATGATGACCACCGTTTGAGATTTTAGGAGCGCAAAATCTCTCCTTCCTGACTGTCACAGCAGCTGGAGATGAAAGGTCACCGTATGTTGCAGTGTAGTGAGTTCTTAGATCGTCCTTGTCAGATCCGTGAATGTAAATATGTTTTCTTAATGTGGCATCGGTTGTGTGTGCCTTAGTTGTTGGATCTTACCCCTTTTTACTCCATTTGATTTTAAAATATTTACATTATTAATTTTTAACATCATCTTTTGACTATTTATCTTATTTAAAAAATTTGTTAAAAATGTGTAAAATTATTTATCATGTTTCAAATAGCATTAAATGATTATTGGGTGATTATGAACATAATCACTGATAGATTTTAAGTGTTTGATAGAGATTATAATATAAAATGCTATAATCAATTGCAAAAAAAAAACATAAACAAGCCCTAAGTGTAGCTCAGGTGATTAAGTTTGGGCTGAAACCAGTCCATTCAGGTCCGAGTTATCGACTCATCAGTCACTCAGTTGTTGCATTTACACTGAATTATTCTTTCAGTGATGCGCAACATCTCCATTGATACTGAGGTGACTGCAAAAACTTCGTAAATATATCCATAGGATGAGTTCTCGTACATGTAGACAAGTATCTGCATCTATACAGTATATATACATTATAGAACTAGATTTATCTTATTCACAACTTCCTACATATGAACACTCAAGCTATTAAAACTACTCGTATTTTATTCCTTGCTTACTGAGCACCAGACGTGGAGTTACAAGTTCAATGAGCGAGCCGCGTACTCCTGGACCATAGCACCAAACAGTGATGGTTGTTCGATTAACCTCGATGGCGCGTCAAATTCTTTTACCAGACCTGAAAATGTAGCATGATATTTTAGAACGTATTATGGATAACTAAATACTCACATTCATGTTACCAATTATCAGATTCTGTGTGGAGCAAATAACTCTTCAGAAGAATAGATGTTACCTGCGTCCATCACCAAAACTCTGTCGCAGTCCATGACTGTCGGTACTCTGTGTGCAATACTAATTATTGTACACGATGAAAACTCTTGACGCGTGATCTTCTGGATCGTGGCATCAGTTTGAGAATCAACCGAAGCAGTTGCCTCATCCATAAACAATATTCGGGTCTGCTTCAATATGACACGACCAAGGCAGAGAAGCTGCCTTTGTCCTACGCTCCAGTTCTCTCCGCTGTCAGCCACTATGAAAAACAGAATCAAAAAGGTGAGTGGAAGATGCCACTTATCCCCATAAAAATGCAAAGAACTACTATAAACGTAGCGCACCTGGAGCATCGAGTTTTTCAGGTTTTGAAGCTACTACATCTTTCAGCTGGCAGCGTTCCAGAGCCTTAAATGATAAGAAATAAAAAAACACGGGTGATATAGTGCGTTCCTGATGGAAGTTAAAATAAGCCGTATGTTATTGACCAATGTACCTGCCATATTTCAGCATCTGAATACTCCCCAAATGGATCGATGTTTATTCTAATTGTTCCTTCAAAAAGGACTGGTTCCTGAGGAATTATGCCAAAGCGAGATCTCAGATCGTGCAGACCCAGTGTGCATATGTCTATTCCATCAATGATCATTTTCCCCTCTGCAGGCTCAACGAGCCTGAACAATGCTTGGATCAATGTTGATTTTCCACTTCCTGTCCTTCCTACAACTCCTATCTTTTCTCCACCACTGATGCTTAGATTAATGCCTTTGAGTATTAGCGGTGTATTTGATCGGTATCTAACCTGAAATGTGATGTTGATGTATTCAGTAGCTTTAAGTAAATCTCTAAATTGAGAGCAGGATGTTTCAATGCATCATCCACTTTATTGTGTGAAACAGGCTAGCACTTAACTCACATATATCTTAAATGTATGTTTTTGCACCATATGGAAAAGAAAAATAAAGTACATGACTATTTAATTAGGTACTTAGTAGTATAAAAGGAATACTGGAAAAGAATTAGTATGAACCTTCAGATCCTTAATATCAATATCTCCATGTGCAGGCCAATTCGGGGGAGGAACACAGTCTTCTATTTTCCATGCTGCCTCCGAAGGAAGAGTACTGAACTGATTTACCCTCTCTACAGCGACCATATCATTTTCTAACATGCAACTAATAGATATTGCAAAGTACACCAGAGAATTGAGGGAAAGGCCATATGAAAGAGACATGCCAACAAATTCTGCAACAAGATATCAAGCATCAGTTTCTCAGGCCTATGAAAAGCTCATGATCATAGGCGACTAATTATCAGTAACGGTATCAATCAAGCAAAAGGGAATAGATGTAAAAGAAATATAATGTTTATATCTATAGCATTCAGGCAAAGCACAAGAAATTAAGTCTACCAATTTAATTCAAAAGGCACTACGGTATTATTGAATTATTGCTTTCTCATGAGAGAAGCTGCTAATCTTTCTAGGCCAAGAGAAATGTTAATAATATATGTGCTCAAAGATACCTTTCTTGATAAAGTTACTGGGCAAACTGATCATGAGAAAAGCAGTAATTGACAATACGAGTGTTCCAATAAGCTCCAGTCGGAACCCAAGCCATTCATTTGCCGCATAATTGTGGAAGTACATGCGCAAACTTGAATTAATTCTGTCTAGATTCCCCTGGAAAAATTCTTGCTCCTTTCCGAAAGATCTTATGGTTGTAGCTCCTAGAACAGTCTCTGAGAAATGATCGATAACCGGTGCCTTTGTTACACCCTCAAGCCTAGTTAATTCCCGAGAAGTTGCAAGATATTGATTCTGCAGAAATAAGGATAACATTTTTACATAGTGTAAGAATTATCTTCCCGATTGTGCACTATGTAAGCTGTACTAATTTCAGCAATCAGAGCATACCCTGTACCAAACGTTCAGTAGTAAAAGTGGAATCACAGCTATAACTGATGGCCAGGCGACCTGACAAGTAACAATTATTGTGCTCAATACTGAAACATACATTGAGATTGTCAGACCAACAAAAAAGGCGAGCACGTCATCAATGGTTGTTTGGTCAGATGATGCCTGAAAAGACAACATGGACTGTCAGAGCTACAGATAAGTTTGCAAAACTATCAGAGCATCGAAGGTTTAAGGATCAAAAGATTTATTCATTTGTATTGTAAGACTACAGTTTTATCTTGCAATTTATGGTGAAACTACAAACTTGATGGGCGAAGTATCACAAAACTACAGACAATTACAAAGCTGGCATATCTTGTTCCACATATTGACACAATAAATTTTTAGTTTTGAGATAAATTTGCACAAAAAAAACTTTTGGTTTTTTATACCCCTTCTTAAACATGTAATTTTCAGATACATTGCATATTAAATCCTTAAGTCTGTATTAGGAATATACCACTTCTTGTGCTTCAAACGATTTTACAAACTAGTTGTAATTTTCTGAAATTTACTCTTCTCTGCTCGATGTCAACGTACATTAGTTAGTGAACAGCTTCTGTCACATTATTCAAACTATAAACATGGTTAGAAATTTCACCTGTTTTTAAGAAAAAGAAATAATTTCACCTAATTTTTTAGGTTCAAAGGGAAAGTTATATTTCCTAGTGAATATAAAGCCAATTAAGAAGTCATCATAAGAAAGTTTAGGACGATGGGCCAACGAAATAAACTAAATGAAGAGATTTACCCGACTGAGAATCCTTCCTATAGGAGTGGTATCAAAAAATGACATTGGAGCATGGAGAACACTGTCAAACATATTCTTGAAAAATATTTGAGCTGTTTGAAGTCCCAAAACCGTCTCAAGGAGAGTCTTGATTACTTGAACGATCATTGAAAAAGCAGCTATGGCTACATACACTCCAAGGAACAAGGATGGATTAAATGGATGGCTACCCGATGTTTCATACGATAACCAATAGTTGCTAGCCATATCAGAACCTTGCCATATCAATGCAAAGCCAATCATGCCCACAACACCCCACCAACCCCAGGCCTGTGTCATGTACATCTTGTACACTCGCCAGCTTACTTGACCCCTCTCTCTTTCCTCTTCTTGTATAATCTTGGAAGTGGCTGCTTCTACATTAGGTGCCACGACCACCTTCTCACCCTTTCCAATGGATCTGGAGCGAAGAGAAGGGATTCTAATTACAGCAGAAGTCTGTGAATCTTGAGTCTTATTTACTTGCTGGCTTTGCTCCACTAATTCCATTGAACTATCATGAGCTGCAACAAGAGCTGCAAAATCTGAGCCTGCTTCTAGTAACTCATTATACTTTCCTGACTGCACAATCATTCCATCTCTCATCACCTGAATATTTCAGCATGGGTAAAATAATAAATGAGAAAATCAAAGCTCTAGCACTGTGCCATTTTATACAAACCATGACCAATCCATAAGTCTCTACATACATACAAATGTTTCATATAAAGAACAGATAATAACCAGCAAAATATTACATGTGTGATAGTTCTTTTTCTTCAATTCCAATCTTTGGCCCTACGGTGTTAGGACCATAATAAAAAATCAAAAGCATGATATGGCCTTTTTCGTTGTGTCATATTGTTGCTGGAAGTTTTCAAGCTAACTTCCAGAAAACAAATCATTTGTCAGAATCTAGTAGTAGAATAACATGCTAAGTAGTTATAAGTACATTTCTTAGATAGTGCATATGAAATACTCCCTCCGTCCTCAATTACTTGTCATCCTAGAGTTCACAAGTTTCTCTCTATTTACTTGTCACCCTCGCTTCCCAATACATCTTTTACTATTCCCAATACATCCTTATCTCTATCTCTCTCCTCATTTTTAGTACATTTCACCATTTTTATCTTCCTTAATTCCCGTGTCCACACCCAGGAGGATAAGTAAAAGGGGATGGAGGGAGTAGCTTCTTACTGCAGAAGTTATGCAAATGGACTGCTTCAATAAAAAAACTATGCAAATAGTGTAGCATGGAACTTACAAATATATTGTCAACGTTACGCAAGAAATCCACTTGGTGTGTGACCAGTATGATGGTCTTCCCAATAAGCGTCCCCCTTAGACATTCCTGAAAAAGAAAGGCCGCTGCTGTAATATTGTGTGTGGTGTCACGTTAAGCAGTCATGTTATTGCAATCAAACAAAAACTTTAAGAAGTATGAGAACGATTGTTATACAGCAAGATAAATGAAGTATCATTTCATCCATCTGTTATCCATCAGAAATTCATTGATTTATATGTGTGAAACAATAGCAGTTACATTATCTTGCTGCCACCTCTTCCGGTCATTTCTTTAATTCATTTCTCCAAGCTACAAACCTCAGAAGACTAATTAACATGAAATATTCTAGGTTTATGATCAATTAGGAGAGAAGAAAAAAGAGAGTCATCTCACTCAACTAAAATTCTTTGGAGGAAAGATACAAAATTCAGATCATAAAATAATAATAGAGACTAAAATATGTCACTGGAGCTCGATTACCTCATGAAGTAATTGATCCATTTAGTGTCACTTCCAATTTATTAGGAAGATAAATTTTAACAAATACATTAATAAATATATTAGCTTCTATCTAATGGGTAACTACAAGTAATGCGCTATTTGTGTCATAAATCTAATAAGACAAACTGAATTTCTGTCACAAAACAAGTATGAGGAACAGCTTATTGGACAAATACCATTTCAACATAGGTTTGTATCACCTATTTTTAGAAGTAAGGAGTTTAGCCCACTACAATATTTATTGATCCACTAACAGCACCCAGCACTTAATCCTGTTTGGTGCACTTGAAAAATTAAAAATCTAAAGTAAAGCACTAACCTTAAAGATATTTGAACCAGTATGTGCATCAACAGCACTGAATACATCATCAAGAAGATAGATGTCGCAGTTTTGATAAACTGCTCTGGCAAGCTGAATACGCTGTTTCTGTCCACCGCTGAGATTAATTCCTCGTTCCCCTATTTCAGTCTGATCTCCAAATTGCATCATATCCAAATCTTTTTCCAGGCAGCAAGACTGTATGACTTCTTTGTACCTTTCAGCATCCATAGGCAATCCAAATAAGATATTATCTTGAATTGTTCCATTTTGAATCCAAGCAGTCTGTGCAACATATGCAGTGCTTCCACATACTTTAACCTACACAGAATGCAAGATGAACTTATAAGAACATATAAAACAAAGGATAAAGTACAATTTACTCCCCTCAAGTATAGCCAAAGTCCAAATAACCCCCTAAAGTATGTTTTGGTTTATTTTACCCCACTAAAACATGATTTTGGGTCAATTTACCCCCTCATATAATTTATCTTTTTTGTTTCTCCATATACAAACCGAAACTTTACGAGATGATAAATTGCATCGTAACACATGTTAGAAAAATGATTATAATTTTTTTTATCATTATTTTTATAGAAAACGATATTTAATAGTAAATTAATCTTTGAGATACAAAACTATATGCAAAAAAAAGTAAAAAAATCAAAACATATTTTTCTAATATGTGTTATGATGTGCTTTATCATCTCGTAAAGTTTCATGTTAAGATTTTGCTTATGCACGGAGAATTAAAAAAGACAAATTCCATGAGGGGGTAAATTGACCAAAAATCATGTTTTGGCGGGGTAAAATAAACCAAAATAT
>BCLG01000513.1:78165-89573 GCA_001602295.1 Zoysia matrella
ATTACCTTAATAAATGTTGGACATAGAATTGACTTGCATTGCACAAAAAAGTGACAAAGCGAATTACTGATGTGTATTGAATAACCTTATCCAGTAGTATGAATTGTTCTCTAAATAGTGTTCTACACTCACCGTGCCGGAGATCTTCTCCATCTCCCCCATGATGCAAGACAGCAGTGACGACTTGCCGGCGCCTACCGTCCCGACCACGGCCGTGAGCTCGCCTCTCCGCACCTCCACATTGATCCCCTTCAGCACCGTCTCTAGCACTGGTGTCGACTCCACATCTTTCTCCTCCTCGCTTTTGTCACCATCGTCATAATCATCGCCCTCACACTCTTCTGTCTCCTTTTCGCCCCTCCTATCCCACGCAAAGACGCCGTTGCGCACCTCCACAACCACATCCCCAGTGCCAATACCGGCGTCGTTCACGCGCTCCACAGCTGAGTCATCAAGCTCCGCGTCAAGCAGGTACCTGTCAAGCCTGCCAAGAGACACGGTCGCCTGCGTCACCGCAGCAATCGCCTCGGGGAAACTTTGCATAGGTCCCTCGAGCATCTGAAAAAACGCGGTGGCCGTAAAGACCTTGCCCGCGTCGAGCGTTACTCCAGTCAGCACGCAGGTGCCGAGCACGAGCACTGTCATGGCGAGCGGGCCGCTCCAAAGCACAACGGTGTTGGCGCACATGAAGTACATGGACTTGGCGAGCCACCCGAGCTCCTCTTCCCGGAGCTTGCGGATCTTGGCCCCGAACGTCTCCTCCCACGCCTGAAGCTTGATGACGCGTATGTAGTTGAGCAGCTCGGTGATAGCCTTCATGCGCTCGTCGCGCTTGCCGAGGAACTTGAACTGGTACTCGAGGTTGCGCTTGTTCGCGATGGCCACGACCACGGTGACCACGGCAATGGCGGCAACCGCTGTGAGCACTGCTGGGCCGAGGTGGGTGTAGAGAAGGGCCAGCGCCACGGCGATCTGCAGCGGCATCAGCCACAGGTTGTGGAGCTCGTGTGTGACGTTGGCCACATCCTCGGCGTCCACCTCCATGTAGTTGACGATCGCGCCAGCGCCGTGCGCGCGCCGCGCACCCGTGGACAGCCGCAGCGACTTGCGGTACACGGCCGCCAGCAACGCGGCATGTATGCGCATCCCCAGCTTCTGCCCCTGGAACTCGTAGTGATGCGACGCCAGCGTCTCAGCCGCCTTGCCAAAGAGGAGGACAGCGACCAGCTGCAGCCCCTCTGTGACCTCCCCACCGCGCCGGACGAACGCGACGAAGCTGTCCACCAGCGACGGGCCGACGTACATGACAGCGAGGTGGGCCAGCCCGAGCAGCGCGGTGAACAGGAACTGCGGCCAAAATGATCGGAGTAACGCGGTGGCCACCGGGCGCTCCGGCTTGGAACATGGCGCCGACGTAGGCCAGTTGGAGACGAACAGAGCATAAGCCGCATCGGCGGTGTCAGCCGGCGCCACCGGAGGAACCTGGTCGGCGGAGAGCGCCTGCTTGTAGCCTTTTGCGACGAGTGGATTAATCCAGGCGAACGTTGCGAGCGACAGCCACGACGCCGTGGCGTACGTCTGCTCTGTTCGGGCGGCGGACTGGTCATCGGAAGCGGCGATCGCGACCGCCGCGCCGAGTCCGGTGGATCCGGTGACGGAGAAGTACAGCAGCGGGAGCGACAGCACAAGCCACGCGAACACGAGCGGGTCATCGGGCAGTACCGGCTCCCCGGCGGCGAACCGCGCGGCGGCGCACCCAGAGACGAGCGCGGCGAGAGCCCCCGTGCAGAGCCAGAACAGCCTGAGGTGCACCGGGTGGACCAACCGCAGCGCCTTCTTCTCCTCCACAACAACCCACGCAGCCGCGACGTGCGCGATGGCGTGCGTGGCGTGGAAGGCACACTCTGCCGCGTCCCACGGCGCCGGCGCCCTTTCCCGGACGCGAAGGGCCGCGAGGACGAGCAGCACGAGCGCCGCCGCCGCTTGCACCCCGGACACCGCGAGCGCGAGCGCGTGCCGGAAGCCGCTTCCGCGGCGAGGAGGGGGTTCGGCTTCGGCTTCGGCATCGGTGGGTTTGGAGATGAGGGGCTGCCGCGCGTTTCCGTCGACATCTCTTGCGGCGTGGCGGCGGGAAAGGCGGGCGCGGACGGCTAGAGCGACCGCGGAGAGGAGGAAGAGGACGTCGAGGGCGGCGAGGAGCGCGCGCTGCGGGCAGGGGGAAAGAACGAAGAAGGCGAGGCGGCCGGGGAGCGAGCTCGCGGACGCCGCCGCCGGCAGGGAGCAAGCGGTGGTGACGAGCCACCACGGGAGAGCCGGCATGGTGGCGGGTAGGTGGTGGACTGCTTCACATTCGCGTTCGAGACGCCACGAGGCGGAGGCGGCAGCGTGGTGATGGGTTTTGTCGGAGGAGCGGAGCAGAGGAGGCGGCGGCAGAGCAGAAGCATTGACTTGGTCGCCGGACAAAAGTTTGAATTCCTTTCCTGCCAACGGAGAAGGCCCATGGCCCACAGTCAGTGTGAACAGTGGGGTCCCTTGTCTGCTGCGCGTGTGCAGGGAATGTCTTCGTGGGAACTGATAAGCCGATTTTCTCAACATTGATTGTAGTCGAGTGACATTTGAAAGTCGTCAAATTTAATAAATTAATAGTTCAGATCTATTCAATCTCAAATTTAATTATTTTTTTATAGAAAATCTATTTGTTATAGGTTTAATTAGCACTACCTAACTGCATGTGGTGCTTAACCTATTTCCAGAGGGGGCACGGCGTTGAATCATGTGTGAACCATGGCTGCCGTTGATTTCTTTTTATTATGTTTTTTTCTAAAGTAAGACTGTCCATCGTTCGGCAACCGAGAATTTCACAAGCCCACATATAATAAATACTTATAAAATTTAAACTAAATTTGACCCTTATGGGTATCCACTTGCATCCCTACACATCACTGCCCTGTGGGCCATATTGGGCCTCGTCTGTTTCATCCCAAATGAAAAAAATGAACACCTTGATCAAACCAATAAGAGAGCTGCTGCGGTGAGGAACGGAGTATATGAGAGGAAGGGAATTAAAAGCGTTGGAATTTAGTAAATTACTGTCGCTATTCATTTACTTTACTCTCTTTATTCCTAAATTATTATCACTATTCATTTTATTCAAAACATTAATTCAAATCTAAAAAATTATAAATTGTGATTCAAATAACTTTAATGATAAAGTAAATTATAATAAACTATATAATATTCATCAAACTTTTTTGACTAAGACTTAATAGTCAAACTTGATGTTAGAAGTCACCAGCGATATCAATTTAAAAATAGATACTCTTAGCAGGTACTCTCTCTGTCTCAAAATAAGTGTTTTTTAGATTTTCAAACACCTAACTTTGACGATTCATCTTATTAAAAAAAATTTATGAAAATATTATTTATTTTATTGTGAAATAATTTATTAGTAGAAGTACTTTAAACTTGACTTGTTTATATTTATATTTTTGTAATTTTTTTGAATAAAATGAATAATTAAATGTTGATTTTAAAAAATTAAAAAAGTCACTTATTTTGAGATGGAGTGAGTGATGAGTTTTCATCAAACGGGGGGAGTACATTATAGCAGATAACTGCAATAAGTTCTCATTACCTTTGTATCGGAATGCATGCTCTTAGCAGGTAAGGAACATATCTCTGTTAAACAATTGAGGATCCTGTTAGGCACTAAATCCTAAAATTCCGTGGACCACATCCGGTCTTCTACCCACCCACAACCGCTCTTCCAAAGGTTTAAAGTAACCCAATGGGCATAGCATGATAATGGGCGCATGGGACTCAGAAGGTGCTCATGAACAATTCATAAAGGCACAAGAGTAGACGAAATCTATCCTGGCCATATTGCCATGTTCGTCCCAACTCAGTAGACAACTAATATTATTAGGGAAAAACACTAATGCACAGATACGTCTAACCCAACAATGACTGCTATACCTGTTTAGCATAAGGTCTAATTTACTCCCTCCAAGTTTAATCCTATTCCAGATAACTTACTAACTAAAACTTAGTTTACTCAACCAGAATACTCCCTCTGTTCCTAAATTATTATTGCGGTTGACTTCTAACATCAACTTTAACTACTCATCTTATTAAAAAAATTTGAAAAATACTTTCTCCGTTTCAAAATAAGTAACATTTTTTTTTACTTTTACAAATCAATGTTTGACCATTCATCTTATTCAAAAAATTTATAAAAATACAAAAACAAACAAGTCATGCTTAAAGTGTTTTTAATAATAATTCATTTCACAATAAAATAAATAATATTTTCATAAATACGTTGAATGAGACGGATGATCAAAGGTAGATGTTTTAAAATCTAAAATGACACTTATTTTAGGGCGAAGGGAGTACCATATATTTTGTATTTAATTTGCTTTATCATTAAAGTTATATGAATCGTGATTATAATTTTTCACATTTAAACTAATTTTTTTAAATAAGATGAAAAGATAATTTAGAAGTTAATTGCCACAAGAATTTAGAAACGGCTAGTTCACTGTTCGACTTTTTTTTTCTCAAATCTAGAACACTAGCCATCCTCACCACCTGCAGCCAAGACTTGGCCCTAACATCTCTACGTCTCCCTCCGTGATGGTATTGTCGTTCTAATCGATCTCTAGCTAAGCGCTTGCCCTACTCGTCGATTTGATGTGTCATCATCACATACGACACACCCATGTCGACTTGTGTAAAAAAGAAAACGAGTTGTGTCAATAAAGCCACTTTGGTTTGAAAGAAAAGATGAAAAGTAGGCTGGTTTGGAAAATATTGACAGTAAATGAATTAAATTTTAATTTAGGAGCTATTTAGACTAGGACTTACTGAACTTACAAGGAGTAAAAGACACTATCCATTTGTTTACGCGTTGCTGTCCGGTCCGCCAGTGTTACCACGCCATCTCCGTCCTTTGCCTGCTGCTACTGACCTTTTGAATCGAACGCCCATTTTTAATATTAACTCCATTCTAAAATAACTTTATTTTTTTTTTGGTCAGACCTAATTTTGACTAACGATTTCTATAAATTCGATCAATTAACGAATTAAGACTTGTCTTTCTAGTTCCATTATGAGAATTTTTTTGTAATATATATTTTTTATATTTTTAAAGTCTACCAAAGTTGTAGAATCATTGGTCAAAGTTAGGTTTGACAAAACCTAAAAATGAAGTGTTTTTGGGACTGGGATAGTACTTTCAAAACTTTCCTTTGGGTATCTCTTCTTCCTTCAACTTGATTAGACGATTGACTCTTAGCTGGTAAGGAACTGACTGCCGCGTTGATGTGTGCGTTGAGAGGAAGACGAGTGTTGGAAACCTGTGGAAAAGCATGATCGTCCAAAGTTTCTACACCATGTCAAAAAAGGTTGTATGTCGTAGGTGGCGTGTTCTATTCTATTAATACAAGAAGTGCGCACGTTAGCCAAGTTGGGCCATCCAATTTTAAAGATAAATTCAATTTTTTCCAATTTCTACAAATGAACTGTTTTATATGTAAGGTCGGCTCAATTGTTTAATTATGATCCAAGTACATGAAACTGTCAACCAAGAGAGAGAGAGAGAGAGAGAGAGAGAGAGCAATACAATAAGTGGAGATGATGATGCCGAGCCAAGTGCATGGTACCACCTGGTTTCAGGCTTGTGACACGCTAAAAACAAAGTTGGCCAGAGATTTGAGACAAATTAGGCGTGATGTGAGGGAATGTGTTACGAGCAGGGTCCTGCTTATTTGTAATAAGGTCTGTACTGTAACTGACACTCGTCCATTGTTGATAAAAAGAATACTGGAATTTTCAAGCACTGAATCTCCACAAAATTACAAAAAAAAAAAAGGTCCTGAAGCCTGACAAAAGTTTTTTTTTTCATAAATTTATAATTCTTTTGGTCAGCTAATATATTGTGCATGTCTGTACTTGTGATTCTATGAAATCTTCATACAAATAAGCAAAATTGTGTCAAAACAACAAAATTATTTCAGATCTTATTACTTCAGCAATTTCTCTAAAGGAACTAAAAAATACCTCATTTTCATCAGCTTTTTTCACCTGATGTTCAAATAAATTATTTTTTTAACAAGTTTCAACTGCAATAAACGGGGCTATGTGTAAGTTTGGCTCAATCCTTTAACTATCCTCCAAGTATACGAAACTCTATCAACCAAGAGGGAGCAATACAATAAGTGGAGTTGATGATGCTGAGCCAAGTGCAGGGCCCCAAAGCTTGTGACACGATAAAAACTAAGTTGGCCCGTGACTCGAGACAAAGTAGGCTTGAATAGAGATGTGAGGTAATCTGAATCTGATACGAGCAGGGTCCTGCTTCTGTAATAAGCTCTGCACTGTAACTGAAACTCGTCCATTGTTGATGAAAAGATACTGGGCTTTCAAGCCCTGAATCTCTACAAAAATATAAAAATAGGTCCTGGAACCTGACAAAGTCCTTTCTCATAAATTTATACTAATTCTTTTGTTCAGCTAATACATTGTGTATGCATGTACTCGTGGTTCTAAGTCTATGGAGTCTTCCTTCATGCGTCTGTTGCCTGTGTGCTAGAAGAGCGACTAGCGTACTCCTGAACCATCGCGCCAAAAAGTGACGGCCTCGCCATCAACGTAGAGGGTGCGTCAAACTCTTTCACTAGCCCTGAAAGGGGAACAGTCGAAAGGAGGTTAATCAGTAGCAATCCGTTTTCTGCGAGATTGCAGTTGTGTTTGTATTGTGACATTTAATGTGGGAAATGTAGCATTGAGTAATCAGGGCAATGGCCTACCTGCATCCAGCACCAGAACACGATCACTGTCCATGACAGTCGCTATACGATGTGCAATGCTTATGACAGTACATTCGGCGAACTCCTCCCGAATGATCCTTTGGATAGCTGCGTCTGTTTGAGAATCAACGGAAGCGGTTGCCTCGTCCATGAAGAGGATCCGGCTGCGTTTCAGAATAACACGCCCAAAGCAGAGGAGCTGCTTCTGTCCTAGACTCCAGTTCTCCCCCATGTCAGCAACTGTAGAAGCAAGCAATGAGCAGGGAAACATTGTTCATGAGTTCATCCCACTTATACTGCAAGCGAAAACACATATGACACCAAAAATTCCGATACTTGTAAGGTATTCAGGCTGTTTTCTAAGCCAGTTAGTTTATAGCTCTGACGCAAAATAGTGTGGCAACCGCATAGCCCCTGGAGTGACATAATGACATCGTGCCATTATGCAAGTTCCTTGGTCTTTATATTTAGGAAAATGATCGGCTTATCTTAGATAAGTTCAAAGATCAAGAGACTTTTATAGCAGACTATCAAACCTGATGCATCAAGTTTCTCTGGTTTGGAAACTACTACATCCTTTAGCTGGCAGCGCTCGAGGGCCTGCAGGGAAATGCATATAAATAGCAGCTTCAATATAAAGAACGAAAAAGGTTATGCATCCAGAGGGTCTTATGTGTACCTGCCAGATCTCAGCCTCAGAAAACCGCCCAGTTGGGTCAATATTGCTCCTGACACTTCCTTCAAAAAGCACAGGCTCTTGCGGGATCACACCAAAGCGAGATCTCAGATCATGAAGCCCTAATGTGCAAATATCAACACCATCGATAATGATCTGGCCATCAGCAGGCTCCACAATCCTGAACAAAGCCTGGACTAGTGTGGACTTGCCACTGCCAGTCCTCCCTACAACTCCAATCTTTTCTCCATTCTTAATACTTATTGTAATACCTTTCAAAATTAGTGGTGTGTTCTGTCGATACCTAACCTGAAAAGAGTAGCACTGATATTGTTGATTCTATTTATCACTTAGTTTACTAGAAAGTAATAAAACTGAGATTGACCTTTAGCCCTTTGATGTCAATGTTTCCATGGCTGGGCCAATTTGGTGAGGGAACACAGTCCGCCACTTCCCATGCAGCCTCAGAAGGGAGAGTGCTGTATTGATTCACCCTCTCCACGGCTACCATATCATTTTCTATCATGCAGCTTATGAGAATTGTGTAGTACACCAAGGAATTGAGAGAAAGACCATAGGAAAGGGACATGCCGACAAACTCTGCAATAGTAAGATATGTATACGGTTGTCACAGAGTTAAAAAGAAACATTAAGTACTATACCGACAATAAAATGAAGCAACAATACACTCTAAAAATCCTGACATGCTTTTAACAAACAAGTGTTGCTTAAAGATTCAGGACAGTTAGTCATGCCATCAGATTTATTAAGTGGCACATTAAATTTTGCGAATATGCAACTTATTTGTTGCGAACTTGTGCTCAAGGATTTGATGAAAAACTCTTAATATTGCTTGTTCTTAGACTGGGACTCTACCTACTTTAATGTACAAACTACATAGTACATGGGTACTGATTCTATTTGACCTCATATAAACTTCATGAGTACTAAACTACTGGTTATTATATTACCTTTCTTGATGAAATTGCTAGGCAGGCTGATCATGAGAAAGGCAGTTATTGATAAAATAAGTGTGCCAATCAGCTCCAGGCGAAAACCAAGCCATTCACTAGTCGCGTAATTGTGAAAAGACATGCGTAAATTTGAATTGATCCTGTCCAAGTTTGTCTGGTAGAATTCATCCTCCTTTCTAAAGCACCTTACAGTTGGAGCACCCGAAAATGTTTCTGTAAAGTGATCAATAACCGGCGCCCCTGTTACTCCTTGAAGACGAGTGATCTCTCGAGATGTTGCAATATAACGATTCTGAAAATACAATTTATTATGATTAAGGAGCATTGTGAGAAGTATAAAGGACAAGGATTTCAGCCATCTCATGTGTTGTGGTAGCTAGATCATACCCGGTACCAAATGTTCAAAAGAAGTAGGGGAAGTACAGCTATGACTGACGGCCATGCAACTTGGCAAGTAACAGCGACGTTTGTAACCACTGAAATCAACAGTGATGTTGCAAAACCAATATAAAACACAAGAACAATATCAATTTTGGTTTGGTCAGATGATGCCTGAAAAGGGTAACACATAAACATCACTTCAAGAACAAATGGTTACATAAATAAAGTACAATAAAGTAGACCTATAGCTAGTTGTGTACAAAATATACTCCTATACCCGGCTTAGGATTCTTCCTGAAGGAGTGGTGTCAAAAAAAGACATTGGAGCTCGTAGTATGCTGTCAAACATCTTGTTGAAAAAGGCCTGAGCCGATTTAAGCCCCGAGAATGTAACAACAAGAGTGCTGATCATATCAAATAAAATTGTAGCAGCAACTATCAAAACATAAACATTAAGAAATATTGAAGTATCAAATATGGTGCCTCCTGATGTTTCATAAGACAGCCAGTAGTTGCTTGCCATACTGGAGCCTTCTGACAGCAGTGACACAGCTAAAAATACCAGAAATCCCCACCAACCCCAGGCCTCTGTTATATATAGTTTGTACACACGCCAGCTCACTCGGCCACTCTCCTTTTCCTCTTCCTGGATTAGCTTGGCGGAACCAGCTTCTTTGCTCGGTGCAACAGCAGTTGCTTCTCCATTTTCATTATCGGATTTGGTAGGCTGAGAACTGTTCTGGACATGGCAGACTTGTTCCCCTGTTATATCCATCGAACTGTGATGAGCAGCAACAAGAGCTGTGAAGTCCGGGCAATATGCTAGCAACTCATTATAGATTCCAGATTGAATGACTAGCCCATCTTTCATTACCTATATGTTCAGACACAAGATAGAGTTGTTTAATTTCCACTAGCTATTATAACAAATGTTCAGGTTTCAATTGGTGTAATACCATATCAAGCTGCAGTAAATAGACTTGAATGCAAATGTACATGACCTAAGTTTCCAATATGGGATATTGGTAGGGCGATATGACAGAAGCCTAAAAACAAGGATACATCGGTATGGCGAGCATCTGTAAATATACTCTCTTTTTTGCTAAACTATATAATAGGGAGGTTAGGGAAATAATATAAAAATGAATAATATCACCAGTGGCTTTGGCATGAAAAAGATATGTGTATGATATATGCTTTTTTGGCTCCAGGAAATGGCATGAGCTCCATACACCTGCTCTATGACACAACGCGCCATATAGTCATTACCTGCCATACCAGGTACTGGTACAGCAGGCTCCCTCATGTATTGTGTTCATAGTAAGTGACAATTAATGTTTCCTATTCTTTTTTATTAGAAATTACGGCTTCAATAACCAAAAGAAAACATTCCTACTGACTATTCAAATTGTGTAGAAGGGAACGAGGGTTCCGGGTTCCAGCTTTTGGCCAACGTGATTGATTCATGAAAAGGATATGCCCACAACTACATTGTAAGAGAAACATGGGGCAAATCCAAGGCATTCATGAACACAGCTTCGTTTTTCTGATAATATACTTGTTGCAGTTTCGATGTTCAAGCTTGTAGTCTTAAAGCAGGGTAGGTGTTGCGAAAAATGATGAACTAAACATGAGAAAGTTACGCATTTAAAGATTTCTATGTGTAAGACACAAGTAGATTTAAGTCTTAGGGCCTGTTTGGATGCAAAGTATTTTTAAAGTTTTTGTATAAAACCATGGTTTCCTAGAAAACTGTAGTATTGAAAACTTTGACGTGTTTGGGTGCAACCAGTTTCATGGTTTTGTAAACTGCAGTATGCAAAATACCATGGTATTTTCGGAGTTTAGAAAAATCTGCTCAGAACCTCTTTTTTCCAAAACTGAGTTTTGGCTCGTGTCTGGTGCCTTACCTGACGCGTGCAATTGATCTCCGAGGCCTTCCTTAATGCATTAATATAATATATTTCTTGCAAACAATTACATTCATGCGTATTCTAACTCACGTTTGAATATTCTAAACAATGAATCATCAATATCTAAGACCTTGTGCTTAACTGAGAGTTTATAACAATGCCGCTGATTTATCAGTATATAATATTACAAATTGTCATGTTGCTATTACCTAAGGTGGAAAGTTTACATGAAGGAAGAAGATAAATGTTCAGGTTAGCGAGAGGGAACAAAATATTCTAACCATTTAAAATAGTTCATATACGCATGGGATGTGCCGGACATTCATATGAGTGTCCAAATGCTACTTTGGATGCCAACATCCCAAAAGCAAGCTATTTTTTTTTTTCTAAAACGGGGAATACTACCAAAAAAAAATTCAGTTGCCAAATAAGTCATGGTTTTTCTTAAAACTGTAAAAAAAAACTTTGGTTTCTAAATACTATGGTATTATCTGGGTGTAGTTTTAAAAACTATGGTTTCTCAATACTATAGTTCTTGAAAACCACAACATCCAAACAGGCCCTTAATATATAGCTACAATCACAAAAAAAGTATACTCCCTCTGCTTTGTTTTTATTGACATTTCAGACATCAAGATTAGTAGGAATTTGAACT
>BCLG01000513.1:96668-111649 GCA_001602295.1 Zoysia matrella
GAAGAGCACCGCCGACGCCGCGGCAAGGACCGCGGACGCCCCGACCGCGACCGCGTAGCGGGCGACGACAGCAGGCCGCGACGGCTTGTGCAGGAGCGCCTCGCGCTCCGAAGCGGCAGCTGCCTCTGAGTCATCACCGCTTCGGAGCCGGCGGGCGGCGAGGACGAGGCAGGCGGCGAGGAAAGCGAGGTCGACGGCGCCGAGGAGCGCGCGCTGCGGGCACGGGGAGAGGAACACGAACGAGAGCAGGTCCGCGAGGGAGCCGGCCGGCCGGGCCAAGCACGCCGTGGTGGCCAGCCACCACGGGAGCGCCATTCCCAAATCAGATCCCAGCTGCGTCTACTGCGCGTGCTGGGTCAGTTGGGAATCTTTAAACAAAAAATGGGGAAGGACCTTTGGTCTCATCTCACGGTCTCATGAAACAATAAAATAAAAGAAAATGGACCGTCGAATGGGACAAAAAATGGGCCGGCGACTTTGAGGAGCTATGGAGTACTCCGTAGAAGTCTTGTATAGATAGTGCAAGGCAACATTGCACATTTGCACCTATTACTCTTTTCGGTTTTAAATTATTGACCATCGTTAACTTTTAATATCAATTTTAACTATTTATCTTATTCAAAAAATTTATTCCAATATGTAAAATTATTAGTCATAATCTAAATTTCACTAATAATAAATCAAATAATAATAAAATTTTACACATTTAAACATATTTTTGGAATAAGACGAATAGTCAAAGTTGAAAGTTGATGTTAGAAGTCAACGGTGTCAATATTTTAAAACTGAAGATAGTAATTAAAGTAATCATTTTATTTTTTAATAACGAAATAATTCCTTCATCCACAAAAAAATTATTCAAAGTTAAACAGTTAACTTTAACCATCAATAATCTTTTCAATTGCAAAAAAAAAAACATCAATAGATGAAAACGTTATGATAGAGTTAGATAAGTGCAAATAATGATGTTACATTCATCGTAAAATAACTATCAGAATAAGTACAAATAGTGATGAAATAATTAATTTATTAAGATATTATTAGTGATGAAAGTTGAAACTGTTTGACCTTTTTCATATTTGTGGTGCATTGCAAAACTGTTACTCTTTGCGAAAAAAAAATTGTATTGAGTTGAATTAATAGTCGATCCTTTAACGTGAGAACAAACCAAGGCCATGTTATTAAAAGCCAGGCAATAATCCGCAAAATCAAATTTTAACATGAAATTGATTTGGTGAAGGTTGAGGTTGGGGTCGAGAGGAATAAAGTTTTCGAGTTATTTTGCAGCAGCGACAACATCAACAGTATAATTGACTGTGTGTTTAATGGAGTGTCATCTTATCTACAGCGGCTTCTTGCGCTACCGAGTTTCCTAGATGTGTGTTAGCGGGTTGTTTGGTTTTTTCTGTTTCACAGGCGCATATGTTTGTCTTGGTGCTGGTTTGTGGGGTGGGGTGTTGTATTGTTACTTTTTTTTTCTTAATACAATGATACGTAATTTTTTGCGTATTTGAGAAAATAATAATAATAATTCCATAAATGTAATGTCGAATCAAACAAACACCCACAAAGTCTCGATTGCAGCGTGGCAGGACGTGGGCGGCAACGAAAATCCACCGGCGATCGAGTCAAGTCTAGGCAGAATACTGCCTAGCTAGAATCCAAGGGCTGAGCGCCACCTCGTACAGAGCCAGGAAACGCGACATGGCAGTATATCTGTACATGAGGTTCAATTTGTGGAACTCGTCGACAAAGGCTGTTGGGCATTGGCGGAGTGGAGTGGGTCAGGTTCGGATCTACTTGTGGCACAACCAGTGGTCTACTGGAATTTTGTTGAGGTATGTCGCAATAATTTTTTTTATATAATTTAATATAAATTTTTATTAAATAGTATAATCTATATATAAAATAATATACTATACATATAATTGAGTACACAACAAAAATAATTAGGTATGTGATGGCATATGTGGCCCACCCCCAGGAAGGCCACTGGGCACACCCATGAAAAAGATACTAGAAGATACGCATAATGGTTAAACGTATTTACACAACGGCAGAAGGTAAATGTATCCTTATTGAATTTGCTGTAGCTCCGTCCATGATGCCTATAATCTCAGTTTGATTCCTAAAATATTGTCATTGCGTTTACTTTAATATAATCTTTGACCATTTATTTTATTAAAAAATTAGTTCAAATGTGTAAAATTATAAATCTTGTTTCAAATAACTGTAATGATAAAGCAAATTCTACCAAATATATAATATTTATAACACATTTTTAAATATGATAAATAGTAAAAAAATGATGTTAGAAGTAAATGACGATAATAATTTCAAAACAGATGGAGTAAATAACTATATAGATATCTTGATCTCCAAGGTTACCATGCCAACCTAAACCAACTAGGGTCCCATTTGAATCCAGTTGGATTCTATGAATCCAGATAAAAAAAATCTGTTAGTGTTCCAAACAGATGAGTTTTTAAAAAGATTATAAAATCTTATAAAATTTTATGGATTTAAATTTTACTCAAAATTTTATATCAAAATACAAATTAATATATCTAAAATGATAAAATCACGTAATTCAAACAATTAAAATTTTAAATTTTTAAAATTTAAATTATAGAATTCAAGAATTCAGCTAAAATCTCATGAATCAAACGGTAGAGATTTTAGAATCTCAAAATCCAGATTTTAGAATCAATCTAAAATCTGGAGTCTATGATTCAAACAGGGCCTAGAAATAGAGCTTGTTGAATGCCAACTCTAAATAGAGTTTCGTGCATCGGATGAAAACACTTCATGTAACGGGCAAATGTGTACTAGAACTATTAGCACACTAGTCTTACATAAGGTGGATTAGTTTTTGCTTGCCAGATGCTAAAAAGTACTATGCTCTTCATTTTAAAGTAAATGTTATTCCAGCTCTATTTCTAGGTGTTTGGATTGGTTGTAACTTCATATGAATTTAGACAAGCACAGGTTCATAGAAGATGCTAAAAATGTTGGTTTTGGTTGATTTTTTTATATGCTGCTTTTACAAAAAGCTGCTTGCCTAGCTGAGTTTGTCTTACCTTGCTTTTGGATGTGTTGAGGTTGCTTTTGAGCTAAATAATAATAATAATAAATCCATAGATGTTGTCCCGAATCAAACAGACATCCACAAAGTCTAGATTGCAGTCGTGGGCGGCAACAAAAATCCGCCGGCGATCGAGTCAAGTCTACACAAAACACTGCCCAGCTAGAATCCAAAGGCTGAGCGCCACGGAATGCAGCTCCGATCCGGCATAAAATTCCACCTCGTATACTAGACTCAGGGAACGCGACATGGCAGATGGAGTCAATTTGTGGAAGTCATGGGCAAAGGCGGAGTGGAGCTTCCAAATTCAAATCAAGTGGCACACATGCGTCTGCTGTAATTGGCGTATAGATAGAGGACGCAACCTTGTAACACCTAAAAATTCAATTCTTTATAATAATTAAAATTTTGAATTCTTTAATTGCATTTCACAATTTAGTATAGAATAAAATTTATTTCTAAATTAAAATGCTAAGGTTGCATTTCGTATCATTCATTTACATAGCATATTCATTTCCATCAAATAAAATTTATGCATTGAAACTTAAACAGTTAAAGGAATAAAAGAAAACTAGTCCGAATACCTGTGCTACGCTCGGAGCAATATGATACAATTTCTCTCTGATATAGAAGACAATGTGACACATTCTTTCTTCACTATGGGCAAGACAACAAGACAAAGTCCTCTAAGATATAAAAAATGATAGCTTGTATTAATACCCACTGGGATATGGACAAAACAAATTACCTACCCAGCTGCTTCCAGACGCAGCCCGGTTTATGCTGTTGCCCCAGCAAAGCTTGACGCCCTGCTACCACTATTCCCAGTGCCCAGGAACCCTTGTCACCGCGGATCGCATCCCGAAGCTGGAGCTCGGTGTCGATGGCACGGAGCCCTCGCCAGCAGCTTTCTCCTTGAGGTACGCCATCGTCAGCTTTGTCCATCAAAACCATCCATCACCAAGAATACACTTTCAAGACTGTAAAGTAACTCGTGCAATGTGCCCAGCCTAATTGCAAATATTAGTATACTCAGGAGGCATAGGAACCCTCTAAATTCACAACAAAAACTGATGTTTCTTGATTAGAAAGTTAACATAAAGTTGGTTTATCAACAGGAAATCACCCTAGAACAGGAAAAATCCCACTTTGGCTAGTGAAGCACAGGTAAGCTGAAGTACATATCATAAGCGAAGGTATCGCTAACGCAAGTCCTTGGGACCAGCTTATCACATACACCGAAGTCAAGTACTTCACCTCACCAGTTTATCACCAACCCCGCCCCCGATTACCTCAACTGATTGCTAGACCCGCCCCAAAACAGGCCTGAAGTCAACCAAGGCAGCCGCGATCCCCCACATCAGCCGCTCCTCACCATTCTCATCCGCGCCGTACCTATGAGACGGTCCGGCCATCGTGTCCGTAGCGCGGCACGGCCGAGTGTGTCTTCTCGTACTGCAGCTTGTACCTCCCCTCGGGTGTCTTGAAGTAGGCCTTGAGAGCGGCATGTGCACCCTGAATATAGAAACATCCATCTACCTAGCACACCACAAAGGTTAATGTGTCACACAGTAAACAATTTTAATCTAAATCGGGTGTTCCCCAAAGATTGAAAGAAAAATTAGCACGAAGCAGTCCATCTCGGCGACTTCACTCCAGTCGCAAGCCTAGCCTTGATGTGCATTCGAGTCATAGGAGCTGCTAGCTTCTGTTTCGAAATCCAGCCCATCAATCTAGAACTTAAAGGGAAGCTATATCATTCCCAATTTTAATTTGAACCCATATCACTCCCAAATTCAAACTGTAAGTTACATCAGCATGGTATATCATTCCTAGTTCGGAACTTTGTAATCACAAATCTCTTCCCAACTGGCAAATCGAAAGTCATATTCACCTGTAACTAAGACAACAAAATTACACAGGCTACTGGGAACAGTTCCGTAAGATTGAAGAGAACAGCAGTAAGGAATCAATAAAATCAACAGCGACCCCAATTCGTCCTATACCAACCCCAATTGAAACTACAAAAAAATATGGCTAGTATTTTTGCCCACACAAAGCAGTCAACTGCTGGAGTCTACCAAGTGAAATCGACCCTTCTCCAGCATCTGCCATGCTACTCTGCCGAATAGTAATGAGGGCAATTTACAGAATCAGGCTACCTTGCCGATTGCTTCCAATGACATAGCAATGATAAAAGAATGCTGACGACAGTAAGGATCTGAGATCTGATGTCTGCCACCTTTTTGCAGCGCAAGATCATTGCAAGGTTCTAAAAGAGGTAGAAACTGAAATGCGACCAACCTGTTTTTGTTTGAGTAAGAGGTGATTACTTTGAAGATGAGGGTCTCGCCTATCCTGCTGGCAGGGTGATTGGAGGCATACTGATCCAGAGGCGTCGCCCATACTGATTCTATTTGTTATGGTAACAAAAAGATGTAACGTGAACAGAGAAATAAATATAGCAACAAATGAACAAGCATAGCTATTGAACAAAGAGCTAAAAAAGTTTCGGAATAAAAATGAAATCAGATCCGTTCCCTTCTAAATTACAACTAAAACAGAGAAAGAAAGCATCAATAGCAGGGCAGCAGATGGGATTAAAATGTTCTGCAGTTCTTCCCAAAAGTGAGCGAAAATTAGAGCTTGCCTGCCTGAAGGCCATTGAAGACCTTATGCCACACACAAATGTGTCTTTGAGTTCTTTAGAGGCTAGACCATGACCACACGATCTAGTGAGCTGTTAAAAAGTTGACACTTATGAAAAACTGATTACTGTTTTTAAGGTAACGTCATGACTGAATTATAAAAGGGTTTATGAAAAACTGATTACCACAACACATAAACAACTAAGGAAACTGCCATTTTAGGTCTGTTTGACTTTGATTGCACATTTGCACCAAATAGTTACTTAAAACTCAGCAAGTAATTCACACAATACATAATTAACAGGATCCTCATGGCTAGCCTCCTGCTTACAGCAATCTGGATACTCATAGTTAGCACAGTAGTAAATCTAAGCACCAGACAGAGAGGGAGGAACAGCGCTATGTGTTAAATCCAAGCCAGTGAAACAGGAGCAAAGAACTTAGGGAACGGCTTGCCTTGCGGATGAGGTACAGGGCGCTGAGTAGGCACTTGGCGCTCTAAAGCTAGTTGTTGAGGTCGGCGTCATAGGCCCCTCCAGCTCTATGGCCACCTGCCGGGGGAAAGGAGGCGGCGCGGAGGTGGCAGTAGGGACTGTTAAGGTCAGAAGTCACGGCAAACCAGATAGATGATGAAGCCCATTGCTTCCAACTTCAGTATCAAAAAGTACCAAGCTTTGTAATAGCACAATGCCTGCATATAACAGGCACATATTGTCACAAGAATAAGAGAGTAACATATATCAAAGATTGCAGTCCAGTAGATTCCAGATTTCTATCTGCCTAGTGTATCCATATACAGGGACAGGAGCAAACTCATAGAAATCTAGAGTTGTTTATGCCTTTAAACACTTGAATCAACATACTTTGTAAAACCATGACACTTGCTGAACCAAAATAAGAATTTATTTAGTATAGAATTTTATGTAATATATAATGGTTTGGCCGAGTCTCACCAATGTGTGGACTTAAAAAAGCAACACTTAAGGAATTAGGCAGACTTTTCAATTTCAACAGGTATAATGTCAACTGCCCAGACCCACATTGATTTGACAGTCAACTACTCCAAGTATAACCTTCACAAAGTATTAATCTTAATGTTAATTCACATTTCACAGTGACACCCCAGCAAATCATCAGCAATCAATTACTATGCCGTGTGCAGCTGAAAATGCCCCTACGCAGCATGAAGACACTAAAGTCGTCGAATTCATTTAAGCAAAGGCAAATTACCATGCCACCACCGACTAATTCATAATTTGACGGGAAAAAGTCATAAACAGAAGTAATTTAAGAAGCAGAGGCTATGCAAGACAATAAGATTGCAAGCTGTAAGGGAGAAATCCCACTGGAAGATCTTGCTGCCAAGCCGGAGCAGCTCCCTGAGCCTCCAGAACGTGGCATCCGAGGCCAGCGGCAGAGGCCTGAGCGCCTCCTTGGCCTCCTCCAGCATGGGCGCGAGCAGCCGGATTCACCGCTACAGGTTCCAGAACGCAGCGATCTCCTCCACCAGCTCGATCCACCAGTCGCTCCAGCACCTCCATGCGGCGTCTCAGTTTCCAAGCGAAATTCAGGCAAAACAGCACCCAAAGACAGTCAGGATAATCCGAGGAACGAGAAATTCAATGGGAGCTAGAGAAAGCAGCAGCGACGAGCCGAGACGGAGAGACGCCACGCGGTCTGCAGCTGCTACGCATGGGGCGGCCCGGATCGGGTTTACGGATTCACCCCGCCGCCGCTTGCAGGTCCGCACGGCCAGGTTGGGGCCCTCCGGGACGGGAGCTACCTGAGAGTCCTGGCAGAGCAAAGTGCTGTTTCCAAGTCATCGGGGAAGGGAAGGCGGCCGGTGTGTTGTGTGGACGACGAAGGGAAGGTGGAGTGGGGGGCGGACGGGGTCCGCGGGATCTGGCAAGCTCGCGCCGCCGTCGTTCTAGTTGGTTCTGCCCCCTCCTCGATCTCGTTGCGTGTCTCGCGCCCTGGCTGCTCCGTCCCCCAGTCGGCCATGGCGCGGCTCCCCCCGCCTCCGCCTGCTCTGGCGCTGCGCCAAGCACCCACCCCCGCCGCCTCTGCCCCGCTCTGCCACGGCCACCACCCATCCGCCTCTTCCTCGCTCAATCCATGCGCGAGGTAGGTGGTCCGCGCCGGGTCGAAGGAAGCGGCGTCGCGGTGGCGGAGAGGCTCGTCGACGCGGCTTGGTGTCCAGCTCGGAGGCGGCGGCGGCGCGGCGCAGAGGGAGGCGCGGATTCCGGATTTCTCGGCCGTTGTTGCTGAAGATCAGGAGCGTGACACAACTATCTACGGACGCCCCTTACGGAATTACTCCTCGTCCCAAAACAAGTATTTTTTTAATTTTACAAACATCAACCTTTATTATTCGTTTTATTCAAAAATTTTATGAAAATATTATTTATTTTATTGTAAAATAATTTATTGTTAGAAATATATTAAGCTTGACTTATTTATTTTTATATTTTTTAAAATTTTTTAATAAGAGAAATGTTCACACATTGATTTAAAAAAGTTAAAAACGTTATTTATTATGATACGGAAGGAGTAATAAAAATTAAGAAAAAAAGAGAGAGAGAATAAAATCCATCTGTAGCTCACTTTTTCCTCCCCTTTCTCCCCCCACTGCGCCCCAATCCGGCTCAGCAAGCCCAACCAACGAGTGGACCCCACCTGTCATCTCTTACCTCCGGTCGCCCCATCTGACACGCCGCCCTTCCCGCAACAACCAGCTCAACGACCCCAAATACTTCGGATTCAAACCAATTCGAGTCCCCAACCTCCCTCGAGTCGGCCGCCTCCTCCTCCCCTACTTAAGCCGCCGCCCATCGCCTTCTCTCTCCTCCCCAACCGGAGCTCCATAGCTACCACTGTCGCATCACCTTTGGAGCTCGCCTACGCCATCGAGGACCCCGTGCTGAGCTTCCCCGTGTTGCGCCGCCCCTGCCCAGCCGATCCTCAACGAGCGCCGCCACCCCAATCAACCACGCGTCGCTGCCGTGACCTCCTCTCCGGCCTCCCCTGACCATCGGCGCACCTTGGGTAAGGATCCCTGCCTTCCCCTCTTCAATTTGAGCCGTCCCCGTTGAGTTTCGCCTCCTGGTCGATTCCAGCCAACTCTGACGAGGAGCTAGCCATGGCGCCGCCGCCCGGCCTCTGGCAGACGCGACCACCCAGGAGCCGACCTGATCTGG
Source organism: Zoysia matrella (assembly GCA_001602295.1). NCBI lineage: Eukaryota > Viridiplantae > Streptophyta > Magnoliopsida > Poales > Poaceae > Zoysia > Zoysia matrella. The sequence continues at coordinate 105,599 of BCLG01000513.1, forward strand.
ATCAACGATCCAGATCAGGTACCCCCACCCCCTTTTAATCTTTTTAAATGGCATCCGTTTTAAATCAAAACTGATGCACCAGATTAATCCAAGGCTTCACATATAAAAATAATTCAAATTCTTTACTGCATCAGCATGACCTCATGCTAACGTCAGTAGATCCTTAATTAAAATAAATAAATAAAATCAGAGTTAATTAGTTCCATATTAGTATATTAAATATAATATTAATCTTAATAATAGTAAAAAATATCAATATTCCAAATCATAATTATAATAATTATTTTAACTAATAATACATTTTACAAAAAAGTCCCTATAATTTTATTAAATTATAAATCAGTCCTAGCCACATGACAAATTTACATTTTAGCACCGATAGTTTTCTAAAATTAATAATTAGTCCTAAATTAATTCTAGAAATTACAAAAAGGCCCTCAAAACTTAATTATAATTATAGATTAGTTCCTAGAACCTTGTAAACACCATAATTTTTAACCATAGCTCCGATTTAAGCGATTATTGCGTCAAAATGATCGTAATAACATAACTCATGCATTCATGACATCATCATACTGATCTTAATCGGTTTGTTGCATATGGTTGATTATTTTGTGCTCTCGTGCATTAGGCGACTTCGTTCCGGACCTGTAGTACGAGGATTTCTAACAGCAGGACTTCGAAGCTGTCGAGTACAACACTCCGCAGCAGGAAGGCAAGTGTGCTTGACTATATTGTGCCTATTTTACAAAAGATCTACCTTGTAGACTGCATGCTTGTATCAAATTGATTGTGCACCTAAGGTTTTACCAAGTCTTTGTTTATTATGCCCTAGTTTACTTTTCTCTTGGGTTGATTAAATGCTTAGCTCTTCTGTTGTCACGATGGGTGAATATTAACCTAATTTATTATTATACTTCCTTCATTAGGATTAATGGGTTATTTAATAGCAACATGAAGATTAAGGATTTAGGTGATATGGTTGGTATAAGGCTATATGCGGGGTTACCGTCACTATTTCTTGGTATGTTGATCTCATCAAATCTAAGGAACGATTCATGAAGCGACCACCCATGTGCACCATACAACCACAAGCGAAGAATGGGCGCGACCTGACGTAGTAAGTGGTGAAGATCAGTTCTTTGCGTGCCAGCTAGTAGAGCGAAAAAAGCGAGCTACGCCTGGATTTGTCTGAATCGAGATGTGTGGGGAAGGGAGGGAGGATGTACTCTCAGGAACCATTTGGCACAAGAGAGGGCCTCTCAGGTTACAGTTAGTTCTTGACCGGTGAAATCTTAGTAGGCACGTACAAATTGGAGGAAGCCATAGAAAAATCTTGAAGTGATCTCCCGGCCTTCACACCAAAAGAAGTGTGTGAGTGCTCGATCAGCATAGACGGGATAGAGATTCCTTAGTCACTTAGCAAGAGGGGATAAAATCACTTCTCATGGAGAATATATACAACCTCTTCAGGGTTAAAACTTTCTTGACAGCCATGCTCATGGTTATGAGTATTGCATGGGCCCTCATTTGATTAGTGGGATTGGGCATGGTTGGTGTAGTTAGTGGATTATAGTGAAAAGATGTGATTGGTTTCTATGTTGGTGCTACAGCCGAGTAGGCTGTTGGCAGATTGGCTTATATTATTAGCGTTCGATGCTTATCATTTAATAATTAGGTGCTTAATAGGAAGTGTATCTCTATTGCGAGTTTTTATGCAAAGAAACCCTATATTGCCTTTTCCTTGTATGTTGCCACGTGTCATCTTTTACCACACTTGCTAAGTACCTCCCGTATTTAACCTTGCCTTTATAAACACTGCTCGGTGGAAGGAGAAGCTTGGGAAGACGTTGAGGACGCAGAAACTGAAGTCTAGGTGTACCATCTCTTCTATCGACTGCCTGTGGAAGCCGCGTCATTTAGTTTATTTTTTTGCTGCAATTGGTTTATAATAATTATTTTAATACTTTTAGTCATTTTTGTAATAGGTTAAATTCGGTGTAATTAGAGACATTATTCTGTTTACCATTAATGAAGTGGCTTTATATGTTAAACTTGATTTCTAGGCACGCATAAAAAATCACTAGGTTTTGACCTTAAAACAAGGTGTGACAAATCTTCTCCTATTCGCACTCCCAAGATATGATGAAATTTTATTAGTTGTTATATTTCATTAAGTTGGGTCCAATAGAAATTCACCATATCTGTGAGAGAATACATAAGAGGAGGGCATGAAAGGAAGGAATAAAAGGACTGTTTGACACAACTTATTTACATCTTATTTAAAGAAGCAAGTAGAAATTACTGTAACATCCTGTCATATTTCGAATTAATAAAGCGGCGAATTTCCCAAATTCCGTTCCGATTAAAATTATCTGTCCCAATTTTTGTTTTGTTCAAAAATCATTTGCCCCGAATTTCGTTCCGTCTAAATTCGAAATCCTTTTATCTAAATTGTGCTGGTGTCGAAATAATTTAGTCCGCGCATTTTACGTTGGGGCTAAAATTATTTTCCAGAATCTTCTAATTAATTTTCATATCCCTAAATATCTTCTCTAAGTTGTTTTTTTTTCAACCTTTGTTTATCTCATAATTTTTAATTAATTTTTCGAATTAATTCCTAATCCCTCCTATAAAAAACTCTCTCCCAGTCTTATCCTCTTCCTCCTCCTTTTTCTAGAAAAATCTTGTAACCGCCTCTACACGCCGCTTCTCTCCGGCGTTGCCTCCTCGATCCTGCCGCCGCTCCATCCGCTGGATCTAGCAGCGCACCGTGAGCCATCCCCGTTTTCCGCGCTGTCTCCGAGTCCACGCACCGCCTCAGCCGCGTCGTCCTGCTCCAGCGCCGTTTTACGCGCGCCTGCCCACGTCGTCGTTTGCGCCTCGTCTCCCGCGCTGGTGGCCGTCAACTCCCGCGTCGCTGTTTCCGCCAGCCGCGCGCAGCACCGACCCCGTCACCGAATCGTCAGCCTCGTCTCCGCATGAATCTTTGCGCCAACCACTCAAGTTTCCAAGTCTCGTCTCTGTCCGCTGGTTTCTACATCATGTTCTAGTAGCATCTTCGAGATCCAGTTCGCGGCTTTGTTTTCTCCGCGCTCCAATTTCTCCAGTACTCGATCTCTGGATTTCAGCTCCGATTTTTTCAGATCTCGGTGAGATTAATTCCCCTCTCTTCAATTCTTTTTTTCTCTCTGATTAATTGTTAGATTAATTGCTAATTTAATTGTGATTAATTATTTTGCAATTAATCTAAAACCTTATGGTCTAGATCGTCTACAATTTTCAGGGAACTCCGTTTAATCTCCGATTATTCTTAAAATTGTTCTATTATTTGTCTCGTCGCGATGTCGTGTAGGGTTGTTTCGAGAATGTTTTGCGCACGTTTAGCCTAGTAGTTTCAATTTAGATTTAATTTATGGTTTTAATTGTCGCGTAATTAGTGTCTAATTGCTTGTTCGTGTGTTTAGCCAGTGTTCCCGAGGAGGAGTTCTGCGAGTCAGCTCAGTTTGATGATTCGGATCCCGACTTTGATTCCGAGTTGCCAGACAAGCCGCGTTCTTTGATCACTTTGTACCTAATATTTTAAACTATATGTTTTCTTTGCAACTTTAATTTGCATGCCAACTATTTTAAAATATGCTAACAACATTTCTAAGCCGTGTCTATTTACTGTTCTACAAATATGAACCCTAGGATTGTTTTAGAACATTTATTTTATTTTTATGCTTACCCATGCTTAGTCGCATTTATTTTTATCTCACACCTATCACAATAAAAATAGAATTTGTGTTAAATACTTTTGAATTGTGCTTCAAATGTGTGAGTTTTGCAAATAACTATACATAGCTATTTAGCAGGAGCAGGTTGGAGTATGAGGAGCTGGGGGACTTTTAGGAAGTCCTTGTGGGCGTACCTGTTGCGGGTACAACGGAAAGATCTGAGCTGGGATCTTTCTATGAGACTTGTTATTGGCGTTGAGGTTAGAGATGGTGCCTGCCCTGGCAATGAAGGACCGAGTTTTTTGAGCTTTGTACGCTCAGTTGACAACCATGCACATCACGTTACCTTGTATGGGCAGTTGGCTTGATCTTGAAGCTTGTCGAGACTGGTTGTTTACCCGTGGGTTGGCGGTGTTGTGTTAGTGTGATGTAGAGCTTTGACTCCCCACATGAGATCGAGATACCCCACCTGATCAGTGATAGACTCTTCACAGCTCCAGAACCCATTTGCATAGGCTTTTGAGATCCCTATTCTGGAGGACGGATGACGCCAGTTAAAGCTTGTGGACGGGTTTTGTGTGTTCGTCGGGGCTACAACGGTAATTCTTGATGACGCTTCTCGTGGGTCCGGGTGTATAACCTCTGCAGAGTTTTAGTCGATGTGCATTGCCATGTCCTTTTGGAAGGACACCCCCTTGAGTTGTGCTCCTCGTTGAGTAGTTTTATTTTTCTTTCTCCTCTCTTTTTTCAAAATGTTTTTAACTCTGACTTTTGAGCTGTGGCCGAGTGTGGAGGTTACACTGGCATTTAAAATGAACCCCCGTCCGAGATAACGGAGATCTCTGCGGGGCAAGATAATAAAATTTGACAGTTTTAAAATAAAGCTTTCTTGCATATTTAAAATAAGATAAAATATTTTAAACTTGCATTTAGCACTTGAGCCAGGCCTTTACTCTTAAAACCAAGTGCATGTATACATTGTTGTTAGGTAGTACGCGGTTTGCTGAGTATTCGTACTCACAGCTTTCTAATTTGTTGTTTTCAGAGGATACTCTCAGCTTCAACTTCGACTATGTCCCTGACGGTCTGTGACGTCCACTCCTGTGCTCAAGCTAGCCTGTGTTGAGAAGGTTCGTTACCACTGCCATATTGATGCTTCTGCTGTCGCTCTTGTTGGATTCTCGATAGTGATCTATCTGCTCTGAGATGTTTTCAGCCTGCATGTCGATGGACCTCTTCGGAGGATTTTATTCTAATAATTTTACTTTGACCTGCTATTTTCTATTCTTGTTTCTTGTTTAATATTTTTGTTATGGTTTCTTGATTGATCGCTTGTGATGTCGTGCTTGCCAAACTCTTGGGATTGGCAAAGTCACAGAAGATCGAGACTTATCGAAAAGTAAAGAAAATCTCGGTCGTCACATGTACCAAATAACAAACTTACTTCACAACTTATTAGTTTAGCAGCTTATTAGAATGAACTACAAAGTAGCTTTTTAGCAGCTTTTCATTGGATGTTTAGATAAGTTGCCTTTTTAACAAGTTTCAGCTATGCTAAATAGAGACATGAGCTGCGGGCGACGATTGATTATCATCCTAGTTGAACGGTTCAGGCTACTAGTAATCTCAGTTTGTTATTTCTATGCTGCCGGTCGGAGGGGTTTCACACATCGTTTGTCACTACTTTGGACTTTATTATTAGATAACTGAACATCTACCTTGTTCTCCAAGGTTGCCATACCAACGTAAACGAACTAGAAATAGAGGGCCAACTCTTAGGCCTGCTTTGGAGCGAATGAATTTTATAGGAATTAGTTTAATTTCTCAGAAAAAACATAGAAAATGGAATTTTTTTCCCCTTCATTCCAAAGGAGGCCTTAATAGAATTCCATGGGATGAAAACGCTTCATGTAATTAACAGGCTAATGTGTAGAATGATCGGCCCAATGGTCATAAGGTGGATTAGTTATTGCTTGCCAGGTGCTAAAAAGTATGCTCTTCATTTTAAATTAAAAGTCATTCTAGCTATATTTCTATATTTTTTTAGTTTGTGGTAGTACAAATTTAAACAAGCATAGATCCATAGAGGATGCTACGAATGTGTTGCATAGCTAGAATGACATTTAGACCTTAGCTTTTTGCATTTCAAAATGTTGCCTAATTTTGGTTGATTGTTTTTGAGATGGCTGCCTGCCTAAAAGATGAGTTTGTTTTCTTTGTCTTGCTTTTGGATATGTTGAGGGGTGGCTTCTGATCTGAAATAAATATGCAATGTCTAGAATACCCTTTGTTTACTAATATATTAAATGCAACAATGTATAGAGTCTCTAAC